>JALPQI010002865.1:0-64736 GCA_025490895.1 Thaumatotibia leucotreta | reverse complement strand
CAATTATTTCACCTCGTGTTTGTTGATACAATAAAAAATCTGTAACTTGTTATAGGCGAGTAATTGGGGATGAAACTTCATTTTTATTGTAAGATTCTCCTTTCGTGTACTCTTTATAGTGACTGTGGCCGTATAAAACGGGTAGTAATTTATAAGATTTAAATTTGTCTTAAATTGATGCAATTATTGATTAGCATGTCACATCTGTTTAATTTAATTTACCTTGTTTATTGTACTACATGTTTAATTGTAATTTTAAAATTGTATTGCTGTGTTTTGGCTATAAAATTTTAAAATTGTAATTAATGGGCTACAAAATGTAAGCACCTAATGTTAGCAAGTTGTGTTTGCCTGTAATTGGGTGAATACTACGTCATGTTTTGTTTGTGCTATTATTTAAGTTCATATGTTTTGGTATTACACATGTTGGCAAACCTTAATAAATAATAATAAATTGTATTAAAAGTACTAGCCTTAGGTAAGATCGATAAACTATAGTTTTCGATTCCTAAGGACGAACATTTGACAATTTAGAAATTAGCCTAATATGTATGACGTTGAGTGTATCGGAAAAAGATGAGTTTTACCCTCATATTAATAAAGGGTTAATCTAGAAGTTGACTAAAACTGTTAAAAGGTCGTTCTTAGATCTCGGGGGCTAAGGCACTGGTCTCACCGCGAGCTACTAAGCTATGAACTATCGGCTATAAGCACGAACAAAAGATACGCACTCCCGTGTAAATAAAAGTTGTTTGTAGTTCGATTGGATTAATTAAATACCAATTTTGACTTGTTTGTTGAATTAAAAAGTTAACTGAGTGAATCAACTTTTTTCTGTCTGTTATTACCGTGGTTACGGTCGCCTGAGTCACGCTGGTTTTATGCAAAATTATGCTACTTAAACTAAGCAAACATACATTTTTCGGTAGTTACTAACCGACGACGAGTCGGATCTGCCCCGGAAGGTTTTGTTCGCTCGCTTCGCTCGCTCACTGCAGAAATTTTCACCCCCACAACAAATTCTGCCTGACGAATATGCCAAAAAAAATGCAAATCTATTTTCTGTCTTATAGCACTCGGCGTAAATAATAATATGCCAAGATAATTTCGGGCAAAATAATGTTCGAAAAATTGTTATTTATGCCAAGTGATGTTTCTGCCTCATTAAGATTATGCCAAAATAGATTATGCCAAGTTTGTTATGTCCTAAGCGTTTCGGACAAAAAAAAATTATGCCAGATAGAGGGAACCCAATAAAATCGATATTATGGAAAAATTTGTATCGTTTATAAAATACAATAGTAAATTCAATTCGAACCAATAACCTGTGGGATCTGTGATATCGGCATATAATAAAGACACATTTTGATGGGAATATATAAATTATTGAACTATTGATCTTTGAACTGTCCGTCTCTTGAGACGTCAGCGATCTCCATCGCCAAAAAGATTGGGTTTAAAGTCATCATCATCATCATCATCATCATCACATCAGCCGAAAGACGTCCACTGCTGAACATAGGCCTCCCCCAAAGATTGCCACAATGACCGGTCCTGCGCCGCATGGGTTTAAAGTCCTTTGAGTTTATTAAAATGTAATTACTTGTTTCGAATCGATTTCAAATGTTGATTTTTTCAGTAAGTTCTTACGTAATCCTATTCATATTCCGCCTTAATATTGTTTTACGTCAATAAAATATGAAAGGTATTGATGATTTCTCTTAGAGCCAATAACATTACTTGTTTTTCAGTACATACAGTTTATATCATACAAAGCAAGCAATTTTAACTTTAGCAATTCGAAAAAGGTATCAATATTTGTTTTCCTGAATGAAAACAAAGAACTTTTCAAATTAAGAAACGTACGCGTTTTACCTGCAAACGTCCTTCATGCAACAAACACCTGTGTTTATTGCATTGCACTTCACTCAACTCAATTCTGAGCAAAGTCTGTTCCTTATCAGAAACGGTTGTATCTTCATTCAGCATATCCATTTATAAATAAACAAGTTTGTTTCTTATTGCAAAGACACAAGGTGGAAGGATGTATACATGATTATGGTGAGGTTGTTATAATATGCGTCTTTTGTTCGTTAAAATAAGAGCGACACAATCCGATTGTACGGACTTAGTACTGAATATATTGAGGGGAAACTTGTTCTTGGGTAATATTTTGTTGTTTATACCGGCTTTGCTAACTTGACAAAACATGATACTGGCATTTGTAGGTTTTGCACTTGGTTCGTGTATAATGTGTGGTAAATCATGTAGTGGGTAGTTCTATGCGATTATTCTGTCGCACCATTCAAGTCATTACCATTCCTAAATTATTGACGAACTGCGTATAAATAGTGGAGTCATTTTCGTTTATTTTGTAGCAGACGCATGTTTGTCTGCTATTCTGGCATAATAGTCTCGTTTGCTTTTATTAAAACGGAAAATAAAGTGATGATGGTAATGAACAATAAAAACGCGTAAAAAATCGCATAGAAACACCCTAGTAGGATCATTAATAATAATAATAATAACCCCGCGGGGGCAGCTTGTCGCGAGCTGACGGTGAGTGGCGACACCGCGAACCCCTATTCCAGAGGGCCCTTTTATATGGCCCTCGCCTCTGTGCTTGCCTTGACCGGCCGGCCAGAGTGGATTCGCAAGAGCGGGACCTATGCTCCAGGTTGGAAGTGTAAAATGTCATAACGCCGGCGGCCCTTGAACGGATTACCGGGATCTGGCTACCGCAGTCTCACCTCTCGACAACCTCAAAGCCGCTCTGAAGTGTTGCGCTATTGTCGCACTGTGCGTGCGGCCGTTTGTAGGGCCCACTAAATGAGTTGGCGAGTCACCACCTGCCTTTTTACAATTTTGAGACTGATTGTCACGGCAGGTGTCCGCTAGTCTCCTCCCATAACCCAGTATCCAGTCCATCCAATATACCAACCATAGCCCATGACCTAGTTTCCATCGCAGTCACAGTGCTGCACTGCAATAGTCTTTGCACCTGGCGGGGACCATCTCCGGACGTATCATATTGTGCGCTCGAGGATGGTATCCGCCACGTGTATCCTTTGCTTTATATTAATTGTCTTAAAGGGCCTCTGCGCTGTTGGCTTCGGCCCCACGCATGCCTCCCAAAGGCCCGGGACCCCATGGTCCCGAGATATGGCAAAGACATACAAATAATAATAATAATACTCTTTATTGCACCACAAGAGAAAGATAGTACAAAAACATGTTTGTTTTTGTACTATCTTCATTTAACAATTTAGGTAGCAACAGGCGGTCTTATCGCTAAAAAGCGATCTCTTCCAGACAACCTTGGGGTAGTAGGGAAAAAGCTGAAAAATAAACTAATAAATTGGTAGTGCTTAACAGTGACAGGAAAATAAATTAGCACACAACTTAAGTAGCAATTGAATACATACATAATAAAATACATAAATATACAAATACAATACATACATATACTATACATACAAAAGAGGTATACAATACAAATACATCTGTACGTTAAATCTAAGGAAATTTAAGGGAGTAACAGATAATGCTGTTTCAACAGGTTTTTAAAAATGTACAGAGATCATTTTAAGGGTACAAAAACGATTACATACGTTTTTAAATACCTAATTCATCAAGACGAAGTACATGAGAGATAAATTTTCACTAGGTATCTTGCCCCTAATGAATATCCTAATGCATCGTAAGGCATATACTAATGCCTTTGGATGAATTAACCCCCTTATCCATAAACCTCTCCTAACTTAGCAAGCCGCTAGGTATTGTTCATCCCTTTCATTCATACAGACATGATAAGACCGAAAGGGACAAACAATACTTAGTGGCTTGCTATGTGTAGATTAGGAGACTTTTATGAATAGACCCTTACTTCCGTAAGAATTTAGATGTTACAACAGTAAGTTCTTACGTAAGTAGGGACGGAACTGTACCAAGGAATGTGATAGTGACATTTACCTCTCATTTCTTAGTATAGCTCCGCCCCTGCAACTTACGTAAAAACGTACAACAGGCTTAGCTAAGGCCAGCTGTACACCTGTAAGTTCTTACGTAAGCTATAGGGACGCTATACTAAGGAATGAAGAGGAAACATGCATACACCTGCGAAGAAATTCAAGGGTGTATGTGAAGTCCCCAAGTACTGGGCCAGCGTTGGGACCACGCAAAATAGGCACGTTTGATGTCGTGTTGCGGAAAAAATGGCCAGAATACAACAACAATACTAAGGAATGAGATAGTGATATTCACCTCTGATTCCTTATTTCCTTCCAAGATACATTTCTGCAATCAATAAGTAACGTGGCCATATTCTTCTTTTTCTACCTAGCTTAGCGTTATCCCGGCCTTTGGGTCCGCTTTCCTATTATATTTCCTCCACTTTGCGCGATCCTGGGAATCTTCTATTGTAAGCCCGTCTACACTCATTTCAGCCTTCACGACATCTAGCCATCTGTTCTTTGGTCTGCCGCGAGGTCAAGGGTCATAATAATGTATGAAAATGTTCACGTGATTTTTCGTTTGAATTCATTCTCATACATTTATTACTTATCGCTTATCGTATACGATTGCAGAATGGCATCTTAGCCAAACCTGTAGGTATAATCCCAGCTAAAGATCAGCCTTACACCGCAAAAGAATGATTAAGAGAAATCTATGAAGGAGGTACATTACTTACGAATACAACAAAGCAGTGACGCAAAATTACGAAACCGTGATCCTATAGTACCGTTTGGTAGCCAGATGTGGTAACTGGCTGCGAAATGGGAAATAATATATGGTTTCCCGCCATGGTATGAAATGGGAATAATTTTCCCATCTCGTAGCCAGATTTGATATAAACCTGGTTACAAATCGATAATGATAAATCCCGATTTTAAGTCCTATTGCGATTTTATTCCCATTTCGTAGCTGGTTACGAAACTTTGGTTACCAAACGGTACTAAAGGACTGTGATGGGTATACTTATCGAAATTAGCTACATTACAGAGGGAATCCAAACAAAGACAATGTAGGTTAACCTTGAAACGATTTGAGAAGCAGTGTATAAGGAAATCCGATTCCTTAGATCTGCGGGAATATATTTGCGACGGAGTTGTTGACTGAATATTTATTGTGTATGTCAGTGACTTCGTTATACCGGCTCAGTAGTTTGTTGATATCGTGATATGAGCGGAAGCAAATAAGTAAAGTAAGTAGTTCGTTTTATCGCTGCTGAACTAAATATTTGTAAGTAAGCACTTCTGAGGATATTTATTTCTTGTGGTAAATATAATAAACAAAGGTACATATAAAACTGTACAATTTATCTACATATTTTTTTCATCCTATCAGCCGAAAGACGTATACTGCTGAACATAGGCCTCCTGACCAGCCAGCGGAGTCCTGCGACCTTCACCAGGTCATCAGTCCACCTTGTGGGGGGGGGGGCTACCCACGCTTCGCCTTCCGGTACGTGGCCGCCACTCGAGAACGTTTCCACTCCAACGGCCATCGGTTCTACGTGCAATATGCCCACTTCCACCTAAGTTTAACGATTCAGAGGCATATAAATTACTTTTGTTCTGCTGCGTAGGCCTCTCCTATCTATGCGTATGGGCACATTATGAGGCACATTATGCCCACAATTGCCAGGTTGGGCAAGCCGGTTGACGATCATAGTAGTAGTGTCCAGTCAAGTGCAAAAATAAGTATCGAAAGAATCCGTTCATGAATATGTTACGACGTTCTTATTACACAGAATTAGAGTGCACTGGGACATATTTTTGAACGTTTTTGTATACCCCTTATTTTGTCTTCAACTGTCTACTATGATGACGCTGTTGCCCATCATCAATCTTGATTAAATGAATTATTAGTGACAATTCAATCCGTTAGCCGATTGTTACGATATCCAGGGGAAGAATATAGGTACTTATGTGTATAATAATAACTAAAATACTTTGTTGAAATCCAACATATTTAGACTTTTTTCATGCAGATATTATTCTTAGATACCCTTTGTTCGTGTAGGAATGTAATCGTCAGAAACTATTGGCTACAGAATTGAGTATCGAATTTCTGAATGAATTCATTCACAAAGTGGCTGATTGAGTCAATGATGCTGAGCATTTTCCACCACATTTAATATCCCAAAATATTTGTATCAATATTTTCTACGTTGTTATCAGATTATATAAAAAAAATATGGTAACAAAAAAGAAAAGTTGAGGTATTTCATAGGTGGATTTCCGTTTTATAAAAGCAAACGAGACTATTATGCCAGAATAGCAGACAAACATGCGTCTGCTACAAGATAACCGAAAATGACTCCACTATTTATACGCAGTTCGTCAATAATTTGGGAATGGTAATGACTTGATTGGTGCAACGGAATAATCGCATAGAACTACCCACAGTGTTGTCAAGTTATTGAGCATAGTTTGTCATACAGGTACTTTGAAATTTTGAAAGCATCCGCCATGACAACTTTAGTTGCTGCTAGCCAGCCTGTTTTGGCGGTAGGCAAACAGGCCTGCTACCGCTAACACCGAAGTCCGTAAAATTCGGGGATTTGTCCCTATCACTCGATTATATTATTATTCTCTTTATTTCTTATATTTCTAAAGCTAGATTTTTTATAACAATATTTATAAAATTAAAATATAATACAACATACAAAAACAATACAAAACACGTAAACATAATTATAAAAACCCTAGCCTAGGGAGCTGCCGGTAACAGGGCGGGCCCAAGCTGCAGGTGAAGGTCGCAGCAGAGAGGAACCGACGGACTATCCGCACCGTGTCCAGGATTACCGCCCTCTGCATCTGATCTAGTTATGTAGCGAGAGACTCTTATTATTATTTCTTGTTATTCAGGCAGACAGTTGCGACAACTGTCCAACCAATGACTCTTGGTCCGATTAGAGTTAAATAAATCCCCGAATTTTGCCGATTACGTAGTCCGCGATAGGGCCGCAGCGCAGAACAAATTATGAATCTTTAGGAACTTCGACGTTCAAAAGTTTTCCTCAAAAGTGTAATGACAGAAACTTATTTGACATGCATGATATAAGCAAGTGAAAAAATTGAGCTGTAAAGTACTTGAGGCGAACGAGTTTCGGAGCAGCCCTTAACTCGCCTTCCTTCAATTTCCCGTGTCAAAGCGCCGTCCTCCCTTCTATGACGTCATAACTTGTATGCGTCTTGGAAGAGTTTGGTACAAGTTGTAACCTGTAAGCCTACCGCGAACTTCGATAATTGTACATTTTACCTGTTTCTGTCACTCCAACAAAGGTGCCATGACGCCGCGGCCACGACATTGGTCTAAGGCGACCGGCTTAGCGGAAAACGTATCATGGATTCGCTCGCCGCTGGTCGCCTTAGACCAATGTCGTGGCCGGAGCATGAGTGTGATAAAGACAGTTACTCGAAATCTTCGATACCTATTTGAAGTTCGTGTCAGGGCCTCTGAAGGTCCCTCTGCTTGTTTATTTATCATTTGTCGTCGTTGCTATCACGTTCTGCCAAGTTAGCGGTTACGTGTTCTCGTGTTAAGAAACTGTAAAATCGGGACAATCATTAGGCTGCGTTTCCACCAGAGATGTGCGAGGATGTGTTTCCATACAAATGACACCTCGCTCGAGTCATTAATAGGTGTCATTTGTATGGAAACACGTCGTCGCACATCTCTGGTGGAAACGCAGCCTTAGCCACCTGTTGCGCAGTTGTAGACTACTCGGTGAAAATTCTAATAGTTATTATGTCTTACGAAAGTTTAATAGTACAGTCAAGGGCATTAATATATATACACTTCTCCATACTGATCCATTACAAATGTGTCTATATATTAATGCCCTCGACTGTACATTGTGCATTAAGGGAGGCAAGTAAAGAATTATTAGTATTCCGCTTACCGACCGTGATACATACAATGTTTTCCATCACACTTGCCGACAAAAAAATAAGTTTTAAGACAAAATATTATTAAATGACGTACTGACATTTCTATTACTCTCTAGGGAATTTCACTTTTCTATTACTCCCGCTACGCGCGCAAGCAATGGCGCGCTTAGACAGCAAGTGTGATGAAAATTCAATTACTTGTCACTTCCGCACTTGCATACTTGATAAACGATTAATACATATGCCTACAGGTTCACGCCCGTGGTAGTATCAGTGAGACGTTGGATATATCAAGATTATTTGTTCAGAAAAAATATTTTAAAAGACATTGTTACTTTAGTTAAAGTTTAAAAGTTACTATGGTAACAATTTAAAAATGAGAGTATTTTCTATCGGTATTGTTTCTATTCCTATCACCGAAGCCGTCTAAAATTCCGCACTTGCATACTTGATAAACGATTAATACATATGCCTACAGGTTCACGCCCGTGGTAGTATCAGTGAGACGTTGGATATATCAAGATTATTTGTTCAGAAAAAATATTTTAAAAGACATTGTTACTTTAGTTAAAGTTTAAAAGTTACTATGGTAACAATTTAAAAATGAGAGTATTTTCTATCGGTATTGTTTCTATTCCTATCACCGAAGCCGTCTAAAATTCTCGGATTCCGAAAACGATCTCAATTTCAAAGTCAAATTTCGCAATTAGCCCTTCTTGCCGTTTTCATCTTCGTCGTCTAATCTCCTTTAGAGCAAATCCGAGTAATTTAATCTTACATTTAATGGGTTATTTCATTAAAAGGTTTTCATTGAGAGCTTGCGTTTTGTTGCAACATACAAGCAGTACTTCAAAATAAAAGCCGGTTAATAATGATTAATGGCACACAAGTTAATATTTACAATCGCGATCTACATTTTCGTGACATCTGATGACTGCCATCTAGATTACAATTTCCAAACTTAACTTTAGTTCCGTAATCGTACACTAGTTGTATTGATTCGCCATCAGATATACCAGATAAGACAGGGTACTGACAAACATCTGAGCAGGCCTCTATTTTCATGGCTTTAGAGTGCATGTTCAGATATGTTTGAGCACCGTGACAGCTCCGATATATAAGGTACACCCGGGTAAGACCGGACTAGTTTTCGGTGAGTTGAAAGGATGTCACAAAAAAAACATAATTGATTCTCATTAACTTTTACCTGCAGATATGTTATGTACGAGATAAAAAAGAAATCAAGCTTTCAATATAAATTTACTTGATGCCGCTCAGCCGAATAGCTTAGGAGTAATCGACACTCAAACTTGCACAATTTTTTTTTCAAGACCACCCAACCAATAAACTACGGACTAGTATCTAATTTCAACTCTAAAGTAAGGAGAAGAAGGTGCATCCTGTTAAAGAGTTCTTGGATCTCCAAAAATCCCCTTTTTTTTAAACGTTCGTAGCTCACGACTGATGGAGCTGACCGGTTGCTGCATACTAGCGAGAGGGGCGGGGTGAAACGGCGTCATGCATAATATAGCCAGTGAGGAAAACAGACAACTATTTTAGTAGTTATTGCGGTCATCCGATCTTAGCCCTTATGATTGCGACTGAACTGAAGAGGACATCGTCGGGATTCTAGAGTTCGATGATTTTATTCTACAATTTTTTACCAACCATGTCCTAGCAACGTACGACATGGCTGATGCATGTAATCTTTGTTACGCAGGTATGACTTTTAGATATCAAAGATACATAATATATATCAGATCAAAAGTTTCTAACACACACAATAACATTGTACCTTTCTGTCACTGTCGTTCTGACATTTACACATTGCAATATCACAAATGTGATAATTGTAGATGTAATGGGGGTGCAGATGTAATGTACCAGGGTACGGTTGGTTTACGGATGCAGGAGTAAATCAACAGCGTCTATGTAGTACACTATTTATTTACATTATGGAGAATGAAGAAGTCACACAGAAGGAAAATTTAGCAATATATACATCAGACAGAATATAAGGAGTGCCAGCGAAAGCGGAAAACAGTAATAACATAAAACAAATGAAATTTGAGAATTGGCTAGAATGACAAGCGGTAAGAATCTCATCTAGCGCATGCGTAGCCGTCCGTAGAATGACGGCGACCGTAAAATAGGATCAATCGGTGGGCATAAGCTATCAAATAAAAAGAACATCAAAATAGGTTCACTCAGTCTGAAGTTCTGAGGTAACAACCATAAAAAAACATACACTCGAATTGAGGACCTCCTCTTTTTTTTAAAGTCGGTTGAAAAGTCAGTTGGAGGCGAGTGCCGGGACAAAACATCGCTGCAGCGCTGCATGTAGGTACAGTCAAGAGCAAAAGTAAGTGATCACCTCGTGCCTTATCACAATGGAATAAGGTCTATAATCGAACAAGAATGATCACTTACTTTTGCTCTTGACTGTACAGCAGACCAAGCGCGCTTGAAGCGGAACATAGGGTCATGCAACTCTAACTCTATATTATCTAGGTAAGTTCTAACGAAATCGGCTCTTACCACCAACTTAAAACCTTAAACCTGAAGATCACATATCTAAATTGATTCTAAAAAATATTGTTTTACAATATGTGTCAAAGACGTCAAATACTATGGAAAGTCAGCTATATTTGTTTGCCTTTTTTTTACTTTCCACTGAAAAATTGTGGAAATTTAAGTCTGATTAGTAGATTCTCAAGCAGGGCGTCCGGCGGGGCGTTCATGTTAACCCCGTATTGCATACGAAGCCATGCCCGTTTGCATTTTGGGCATACGAAGCCATGCCCGTTTGCATTTTGGGCATACGAAGCCATGCCCGTTTGCATTTTTGGAATACGAAGCCATGCCCAAAATGCAAACGTATGCGCGTGGTCTGAGTAAACGCTGTAGAAATCCCTTGGTGTGTTGATATTGCGCGCCCAATTATTTTGTACCAATAATTTTGTTGCTCTAATTTTAAGTAAGTTTATCTAAATGTACTTATTATGTCCTATGCCAACATCCGTTAAGAGCTTCGCCCGTATTAGAGTTACATCCTGTATAAGCCTATAAATAAATTTCACGTCACGTGACACACTGACAGAGGATTAAGGAAAATTACACGCTAAACTTTTCTCTTAAAACTTGTACCAACAGTTATGAATGTTATGAAAATATACGTTCGCACGTTACGAAAATGCCTCCCCGTTTAACTAGGCCATTTTAAATGAACTCTCGCTTTAGCCGTAAAATGTACAGAATGCATTCGTTCATATTAAATCCTTAAAAAGTTTAATAACGACTTACGAATTTGTTTTTGGGAAAAGGTTTGTATATTATAGAAATAACTCATGAAACAATTAAAATTAAAACTATAAAAACTATAAAATAAAAACCTTAAAAGTAACCTATAAAATTATAAAACCTACACGTCCACCTCCAAACCTTTCCCTGGCGGCAAGGTGCCCATGACACAGGCAGCATTCCCGTGCTGTAACGCAATTGAGAGCCTCTTCGCTAGAAACTGCCTGCTTGCGAGTCCCCCGTTGCATATGATATTTTTAAATATATTTAAGAACTTTTTTCTTAATTCCTTCATCGCTGTGCGATGATGCCGGCCCTATAGCTAATTACAATTACTTATTGTCTACAATCAACCAATTTAATTATTAAATAATACAGTGTTATAGCCCACTTAGATGTTGGGTTAGACAGTGAAACGTTGCACAAGCCTACGTCACGTAATTTAAGTTTGGCTTGTGTTTAGAATACCCTACGTTCGGCCCCGATCCGGGCACACTCCACTAAAGCGTGGAAGGTGTCTTCTCCCACACCACAAGTTGTACAATTTGGAGTGTCGACCATTCTCATTAGGTGTCCGAATGCATTAAGTGGCATGTGTCCGGATCTTAGACGCATGCTTATAACAATAAGTCGTCTATTCAGCCGAACATCACAAAACCAGGGTATTCTCGGCTTCTATATGATTTAAATCAAGTCTTTGCGAAAACAGAGGTTATTGGGGGAAGTTTTTAGTCATAAGGCTAATTTTTATACTTGGCCTGCCTTTCTGAAGATATTAGTAAAGCAGGATAGATGCCTGCATAGTAAAATGCGATGCAAAGTAGCAATTCCGTGTACGTGCTATAGTGATTTTTATTTTGAATGACAAAAGTCATATAATATTTTTTGAGATAAAAGTCATAAGCCAAAAATTACAAAAGTCAAATAATATTTTTTGTTCATTTACATTAAAAATGCGTGGTTAAAATCTTTGGGGTTATTAGAGATCACGGTGTATAAAAAGCGTAATGGGCACTTTTGCACCGGGAATAATTGTGGGGTGGTCTCTTGGAATAGGTTACAAGTGGGTAGTTTTTATTTAATGGTTTACTTAATGATAAGTTTTATGTATTTTTAGATTTGGTTTTTAAGTTTTAATAGATAAGTATTGTTATTTGAATCTGACAAGTAGTTATTTGCGCTAAATAAATATTTTTACAGGAATATAAAAAAATGAACAAATAAAAGCAATAAGATTTTGGCAATCAACACTTTATAATGATGTTTTAAAGTACCTATCTAGATATTGAAAAAAAAAGATCAATCTGTCATGATAAAAATAAACATGATTTAGTTGAGTACTGTCTAAGGGTCTCACCAAACTAGTCGACGCCGTTTCGGCTAATCGCGTACGGAAAAAGCTTTATGTCAACGCAATAAGAGCGAGGACATCGTAAATCGGCTCGGCCCACGCGAAACGACGTCTTTCGACGGGAAAACGGCGTTTTGCCGTAAAGCTGTTCGCATTCGTACGACCCCGTTTGCAGCCTAACGCACACGTTCGCATTCCTAAATCTCCTAATACCGCCGTACGGTGCCGGAAAGAGTTGAACGGCTCCGATCACGGCCGAGTACCTACGATAAGGACCGGTCAGAGCTGGCGGAAGCCGTTCAGCGTCTTCGACGGCCGAACATAGTTGACGACGGCCGAAAAGAGCCGATGACGGCCGAAGTAGCTACTGATGCGTTTGTATTTATTCATTTGAATTATTTTATTAGCCACATTAAAATCTGCAATAGATCTGACAACACGAAGTAATACTGTCGTATTCATACACGTCTGTTCAATTTCAAACTAGTTACTAACAACTAGTCTCCAAAATTATAAATATTAGATGTCATATACCAAAGAAAAACGACCAAGATCACCTATGTCCGAGGTGGGGATCGAACCCACGTACTCAGCTTTCGCGGCTGATGCCTGTACCCCTCGGCCACTCGGTCTTAGCAACCACCGGTCAAATTTCTCGGGTATATGCAATCCCTTACAAGGCTAGGCGCCTTTGACCATTCTCTGAGGGTAAGCAATACATGCCTGCCACCTCCTATTTAGAATACTTTACAGTTTTCTAGAATAGCTAGAGAGAACTGGTGCTGCCATCTATTGAACATATTGCGAAATACAAATCAAATTATTTATTAACTAAATATTTTGATTTGTACTTTTAATTTTTTTCCAGTAGTCACACTACTTAATACTATATAAATTATAAATATTAGATGTCATATACCAAAGAAAAACGACCAAGATCACCTATGTCCGAGGTGGGGATCGAACCCACGTACTCAGCTTTCGCGGCTGATGCCTGTACCCCTCGGCCACTCGGTCTTAGCAACCACCGGTCAAATTTCTCGGGTATATGCAATCCCTTACAAGGCTAGGCGCCTTTGACCATTCTCTGAGGGTAAGCAATACATGCCTGCCACCTCCTATTTAGAATACTTTACAGTTTTCTAGAATAGCTAGAGAGAACTGGTGCTGCCATCTATTGAACATATTGCGAAATACAAATCAAATTATTTATTAACTAAATATTTTGATTTGTACTTTTAATTTTTCTCCAGTAGTCACACTACTTAAAGCTTGAACACGCCAAAATTGAGGCACACAAATAGTCATAAAAAATAAATTTGAGAGTGAAAGGCTACATTATGTTTCACATGTTCAATGACAAATTTAACGTAGTTTAAAATCACATTTTCTATTTTAGTTATTGTCTACACCGTAAGCCATACTTCTAACTTTCTTGCGTATACGTCTCATAGGACTTTGCACCATCTCGTTAGGACACCGTTTTGACGCCCACGTTCATATTTTTTATAGCTCGGGGACTGATTTTACTTCTCCGCCTTTCTTTTTTAAAATTCCCTTCATTATACTCCAGTACTCTTCAACAGGCCGCAGTTCTGGACTATTTGGCGGGTTGCATAATTTTGGTACCACTCAATCCTCCTTGTGCTGTACCATTCCATCACTGGTTTTGCGTAGTGACAACTGGCCAAATCTGACCAAAACAGCGGCGGTGAGTCGTGGTTTGTTATAAGAGGCAGCAAACGTTTCTGTAAACACTCTTTTTGATAAATTTCGCCGTTTATTGTCCCGGTGGTAATAAACGAGCGACGTCTTTTCCCACCGCTGCATATTGCCTGCCAAAGAAGGTATTTTTTGGGAATTTTGAAAACTTTTTCAATTTACATTCTTCAGGAGCATCTGTTCGACTTAGACTGGTATAAAACTCTTGCCCAGGTATTTGTTTAAAATCAGCTTTTACATATGTTTCGTCGTCCATGACAACGCATGTAAATTTCGTAATGAATTTCTCATAAAGTTTTCGTGACCGTTTCCTTGCGGATGAGTTCTGTTTCGAATTTCGATCTGGTGCGGCCTGGGCTTTAAAACTTCTTAGTCCAGCCCTACGTTTTATTTTTTGAACATAGGACTGAGACATCTTCACTTTCTTGGCCACATCACGAGAAGACATCTTAGGATTTGAGGTGAAAATCCTAACAATACTCTCGTTCCTTTTTTTTATTCTTCAGACTCTGCACCCTCCACTTCCTGGCTTTCTATCTATTGTCAAGTGTTCACGGAACTTCTTTAATACGCGACAAACCGCAGATTGGGGATATTTTAGTCTTTTTGCGATATCTCTATATCTTAGTGTTGAATTTTTGACGTATTTGTGCAAAGTACGTTCGCGTTTTTTGTGTTGTTTGCTCGACATTTTGACAATGAATAATTATACGAAAACAATTTTTTTATATGTTTTTGGGCAGGTTCTTGTGACCAAAAAGGTGCTTCAAAAGTTTCTATACCTCCATTTTTCCCATAGATATAAACGATTTTACATGCCTCAATTTTGGCGTGTTCAACCTTTAATACTATATAAATTATAAATATTAGATGTCATATACCAAAGAAAAACGACCAAGATCACCTATGTCCGAGGTGGGGATCGAACCCACGTACTCAGCTTTCGCGGCTGATGCCTGTACCCCTCGGCCACTCGGTCTTAGCAACCACCGGTCAAATTTCTCGGGTATATGCAATCCCTTACAAGGCTAGGCGCCTTTGACCATTCTCTGAGGGTAAGCAATACATGCCTGCCACCTCCTATTTAGAATACTTTACAGTTTTCTAGAATAGCTAGAGAGAACTGGTGCTGCCATCTATTGAACATATTGCGAAATACAAATCAAATTATTTATTAACTAAATATTTTGATTTGTACTTTTAATTTTTCTCCAGTAGTCACACTACTTAATACTATATAAATTATAAATATTAGATGTCATATACCAAAGAAAAACGACCAAGATCACCTATGTCCGAGGTGGGGATCGAACCCACGTACTCAGCTTTCGCGGCTGATGCCTGTACCCCTCGGCCACTCGGTCTTAGCAACCACCGGTCAAATTTCTCGGGTATATGCAATCCCTTACAAGGCTAGGCGCCTTTGACCATTCTCTGAGGGTAAGCAATACATGCCTGCCACCTCCTATTTAGAATACTTTACAGTTTTCTAGAATAGCTAGAGAGAACTGGTGCTGCCATCTATTGAACATATTGCGAAATACAAATCAAATTATTTATTAACTAAATATTTTGATTTGTACTTTTAATTTTTCTCCAGTAGTCACACTACTTAATACTATATAAATTATAAATATTAGATGTCATATACCAAAGAAAAACGACCAAGATCACCTATGTCCGAGGTGGGGATCGAACCCACGTACTCAGCTTTCGCGGCTGATGCCTGTACTCCTCGGCCACTCGGTCTTAGCAACCACCGGTCAAATTTCTCGGGTATATGCAATCCCTTACAAGGCTAGGCGCCTTTGACCATTCTCTGAGGGTAAGCAATACATGCCTGCCACCTCCTATTTAGAATACTTTACAGTTTTCTAGAATAGCTAGAGAGAACTGGTGCTGCCATCTATTGAACATATTGCGAAATACAAATCAAATTATTTATTAACTAAATATTTTGATTTGTACTTTTAATTTTTCTCCAGTAGTCACACTACTTAATACTATATAAATTATAAATATTAGATGTCATATACCAAAGAAAAACGACCAAGATCACCTATGTCCGAGGTGGGGATCGAACCCACGTACTCAGCTTTCGCGGCTGATGCCTGTACCCCTCGGCCACTCGGTCTTAGCAACCACCGGTCAAATTTCTCGGGTATATGCAATCCCTTACAAGGCTAGGCGCCTTTGACCATTCTCTGAGGGTAAGCAATACATGCCTGCCACCTCCTATTTAGAATACTTTACAGTTTTCTAGAATAGCTAGAGAGAACTGGTGCTGCCATCTATTGAACATATTGCGAAATACAAATCAAATTATTTGTTAACTAAATATTTTGATTTGTACTTTTAATTTTTCTCCAGTAGTCACACTACTTAATACTATATAAATTATAAATATTATTGGTTGCTAAGACCGAGTGGCCGAGGGGTACAGGCATCAGCCGCGAAAGCTGAGTACGTGGGTTCGATCCCCACCTCGGACATAGGTGATCTTGGTCGTTTTTCTTTGGTATATGACATCTAATATTTATAATTTATATAGTATTAAGTAGTGTGACTACTGGAGGAAAATTAAAAGTACAAATCAAAATATTTAGTTAATAAATAATTTGATTTGTATTTCGCAATATGTTCAATAGTCTCCAAAAATGAGATTTACGACTGCCGATCACCCTCTGTCCTATCTATCTGTTCGTCGGACTCAGCGGCTGTACGCGTGCTGTCTGACGTCTCGACGGCAGGACGGAGCACGGCAGAGCCGACCGCCGCTTTACAACTGTTGTGGTAGCAAATCGCAGGCGATCGAGCGTTTCTACGGCCGCAAGGAGGAGACTGCTTAACGCAGGTGTTCAACCGCGGAGACGGTCGATCGGCTAAATGCGCATAGTGTGGTGTAAAACACTCGGCGAAAGCCGACTCCGCGTCGATTGGTTTGGTGAGACCCTTATATAATGTAATACTTTTTAAACCCTCAAGATAAAAACATAAAAAAATTAGAGGTAACACAACAAGTAGTGTTGTCGTCGCATACCGCAATCTTAGACAAATCGTTGGTTCTCCTTATCTTTGTTAACCTTAATAACATTTCTGCTTCAACGCCCGTCAATTCAGCAAAAGCACTAAAAGAATTTTGCCCTAAAGCCGCCATTTTTGGTACAAATGTATTCAGCCGACAAATCACCGTAGTGCCTGTACGTCAGAACGCGCGATAAAGGAAATACCCATATGGACACAGATTTCATATTTAGCAGGTACACCACTTTCCTGAATTTTACTAATGTATACTACTACCCAATGTTAAAAAAAAAACTAAACCTTTAACTGAAACCCATTCAGTGCCCAAAAGTCCCCATCATGCTCGCGGCAAATATTACCATACTAATGGATAAGTCAAAAATCTTGTTATTTATGTGCGCATTTCTAATATAAACAAAATATAACATATATTTGACACAACTTGCGGACGAGTGCTACGCTCGTAGCCGATCCCGTGATTTTTCCGTTTGTAGCGAAAATGGACCTCTCACACAGAACTCCCCTCGGGAGTTCCCCGCGCTCCAAGGGTTTACAATAGGGCTTTTAATTGTTTTATATGAACGGGAATAATTAGATTGTTTAGTAAATTACTCTATGCATTTCTCTACGCGTATACAGTTCGTACAAAATAAGTGTGTACAGAACAATAATATTTACCTAATTGTAAAATAATTATGTTTTGTACATGTCCAATTTTTTTTTTTACAAATAACTTAGCTGCGGTATAAGATTATTAACGCCAAAGTTACGATGATGGTGTTTTTAAATAACCTGCCTTCTTAGTTGGAGTAACAAGGTTGTCCTCTTATATTGGTTTATTTAAAATCGGGAAAACATCTCTCTGAAACATCAAGTTAACCAGTCTTGTGAGCCTGGTGTTAGTCGACTGCTCCACTGCTACCATAATGTCGTAACTGACAAATTCACCGAGATTTTGAAGAGACACGGCGATATTCGCCCAGCCATCAGCTATCAGCGCCGGGCGAGTATCGCAGTGTCTCTTTTTTTTACACGGGAGTGCGTATCTTTTGTTCGTTTTATAGCCCATAGTTCATAGCTCAGTAAAATAGAATAGAATTCACTTATTTGGTGTAAAAAGTTAAACTTAAATTAAAATACATCTTAAACTAAAAACAACACCAAAATGGATGCCACTCAGCATATGCCGACCAGTGTCATGGCGTGTGTGTGTAAATTTTGGGTTTTACTAGTTTTTATTTTCATTATTCCTATTCAAATCAAATTCTGCATTCACAAGTATTATATTGGAATTGCATTTTTATTCTACTGGAATACCGGAGTTCACATAAACCCATAAAACATTTTGCAATTTATAAAGTCGGAAACGCGTATCACATTGGTATATCTGCTATGCAACATATCTGTGATACGGGACGTACGCATTGCGGCATGGCTAATGTCTTTCTTATTTCGTGGACGTGGCACTTTAATATAATATATGTAACAAGTGGACGTAAACTTTCGTAACCTACCTTTATTGTTTAATCTGTGAATTCTTCTGATATACAACAAGAGATTATATTATGAGATTTAAAATTATAGATTTAGTCGAGAAATTACGGAGACCGTTATTAAGAAGAAAATATGCACAAATTACCGTAGCTGACGTGAGTATCCGTCAGCTAGCGGATACTCACGTCAGCGGATACTCAACTAACTATACACCGTGTTTTTAGGGTTCCGTAGCCAAAATGGCAAAAACGGAACCCTTATAGATTCGTCATGTCCGTCTGTCCGTCTGTCCGTCTGTCCGTCTGTCACAGCCAATTTACTCGGAAACTATAAATGCTACAGTAACGAAATTTGGTAAGGATATGTGTTGTATGAACCGCTACAGGAATGTGATACTAAAATGCTTGCATGTATATAAAAAAAGCATGTGAACTAGTAAAAAACCGACCAGACTTATTTAAAATGAGGTCAGAATTCTATATGAGCCAGAGAACACAATACAAGAACCTTTTACATCAACCTCGATGCCACTTAACGATTTACAAAAATAATGCGTATAATATGTGCATAGTTCAATACAACGATTTGCCGGACAGCATAAAACAGTTAAACGGTACGAAATATAAACAGATGTTAAATAGTTTTCTGCTAGAGCACTGTTTTTATAGTACCAAAGAATATGTAGAGTATAATAATCGAAATATACAATAAAATCAACCTTGTACCTCTTCTTGCCCGACAGGAGAATTTGCAAGCTCTTCACTCTGACGCCCTCGTCCTATAACAAAAGGGAAAACCCAAATAAGTTCTCGTCTAACGGCATTTCTTTTTAATAATTATTGTTTGTTGGGTAATTGTATAACATTATATAGCCGAGTAAAAAATATAGGCTTAAAACAAACATAAAGAACATACCTTGTAGTTTCGATGAATCCATGTTGATAGTCTTGAGCAAAATGATTAGCTGTTTTAGCTCACTAAATTGTTAGTTAAACGCGGGTGCCATGTTTTTGAAGCTTGTGCGATTGCCGCCATGGCCGTTGATCAAATGAAAGATGTAGTGAAGATGGCGGAACGCGTGAACGAACGAACGAATGGAAGGGAATTATAAATTGACTTACTATTAATAAAAATGTAATAAATATGTAATAATAAATGTGTAATTTGAATTTTAATAATTTTAGAAATAATTTTGGGCTATTGTTTATATAAATTGGATAGTTTCTTGTCAAATTTCTGCATACCAGAAAGGAAACAAAATGTATAATTAATGAATTGAAATCCTTAATGATTAATGATAATTTAAAGTAAATGTATTAATTTTAATGATAAATAATAGGTAGTTTGTATTTCTGTACATAATTTGCATGTCGGATGACGACAGGATACCTGTTTCCGAAACCGTGTTGTACCTACTATCTGTACTTGTATATCTGTGTGTCCTTAGCAAATAAAATATCTTATCTTATCTTATCTTATCTAAATTGTAAAAAAAAACCATTGGGGTGGGGGCCCTCCATACATGTAACTGAGGGATAGAATTTTTTTTTAGTTGTACATAAGCGTGTGGGGTATTAATAGAAAGGTCTTTGAAAATGATATGAAGGTTTATACATGACATTTTTATTTAAGCAAATCGTTTTCGAGATATCAGGTCTCAAAGTCTGAAAAATGTGTCCCCCCCCTCTATTTTTTAAACTACGCGATATAAAATTCTGAAAAAAATATATGTTATGCACATTAATAAACTCTATCAACGATTTTTGGTTTGATAAAATTATCTCTTATAGTTTTTGAGGTAGGTTGATTTAACTGTATTTTTTAAATAATAAATTGATAATGGTACGGAACCCTTTGCGCGCGAGTCCGACTCGCACTTGGCCGGTTTTTTTTTATTCCGTTAAATTTAACAGGCTGCTTGGTACGTTAATTGGAGCTACTTGGTATATAGCTTTTAGTCGAAACCGAAAAAAAAAAATTTTTTTTCGTTTTCATACATAATAAATTAAATGGTACGTTTCATACATAAACATGATTAATTAATTTTTTTTTCGTTTTCATACATAATAAATTAAATGGTACGTGTGAGAGAACCTTAAGAATAACACAAAAGTTTTCAGGTGTACTGACGGCACATGTCAAAATAAGTAGCATTAGGATGTAATAAAGGTTGCAAGGGTCATCATAGTGGACACATTACTGCGATCGCCAATCCGCTTGCCCAGCGTGGCGATTATGGGTATTTACCTCCTAATGTGTTTATACGCATAGTTAATTGGAGAGGCCTACGTCCAGCAGTGGACTATCATAGGCTGATGATGATGATGATGATGAAAGGTTGCAAATACACCTGTTCAGTCATTAGACTTATTTTTTTATTAACTCAATAACAGTAAGAATTCGATTATTTTTGAATTTTCATACAGTTTTCATTCCTTCCATTACGCTACCGCCTTTGAACATCTATGAAAAAACGGTATCGTAATGTAAAAAACATTTTGGGACATTTTTTTTCTCCTATAAGAATCGAAAGAGCTCGTGATCCTGAGTGGTTGAAGCCCAAACTTGTCCAAATTAAATAACAAGGTGATTTCAACAACGGTTTGTGAAAACGGCCTTCTTTCGATTTTATGGTTTATGGTTTAAGAATTTATTTCTCCAAATGAATATTATAATTCAATTAACTAGAGATATACATAATTATCTTGACTTATCGAATTCAAAGAACTGCATTAGTACCTTTCAGTGTGTAAAATATGATATGATTACTATTGCCAATTAAATACAAAAGTAATCAGTTCTAATTAGTTTTTGTCCGACTGTGGTGCATTTACACGGCCCTATCAAGTTCCTAGTCACGGAAACGGGATACACCCCAATATTTAAGTCAAATAGGTAAATTAGCTTGGCAATATATTGTCCGGCATCAGGTAGTCTAAGCACTTTTTTCAATTCTTTCTATTGGAGCTACCTTAAGGTGAATTTATACCAAACGAGCATTCGCTCATTCTATCCCCCACTCTACGAAATCAACGAATTTCGACGAATCACGTTTTGTGTAACGAACGAATTTCGTAGAGTGGGGGATAGAATGAGCGAATGTTCGTTTGGTCTAAATGCACCTTCAGATACATAAATAAATAGGTGTTCTACACGATCGTTATTTCCACGTGTCACTGTTCTAGCATCATGCTGTAATGGTTGACTTGATCCGAAAGTATTCGAACATGGAAAGTGCGTAGAACAGATAATTCTAGCGCTGAAACTTAGTAGCTATAACAGCTAAGGTGTGAAACGGAAGGATCCAACGGACTTATTTTTGCGGGTCTTTGCTATTTCAAGTAATTTGTCTTGTATAGGAAGAATCGATACTAACCAAATTATGGCACTAGCTTCGTGAGCCTTGATTTGAGCGAATAGCTGACTAATTTACCAGTTACACCGCTGGATGTGTCCGCTGTCTCCGCGACACTTTAAGTAGCTAAGGAGGCTAAGAAAGCTTTTTATTGCGCTTTTATTCCCCGATTTTAATTGAATGTCAATTTTGCATGACCTTTATTAACAGCAGTATCATTTGTCTTTCTTCCAATTTAATTAACATTTTTCCGATTTATCAAGGTCATCTTCGACATCAAGGAGTAGCACAACAGACAATGCATAGGAGTAGTTTCTAATTTCAGTTCAAAGTAGAAGATTAAGCTATATAAGGTATATTTTATATGAATTGATAGGCCAAAGTTATCAAATACAACACAATCACTCTTCCAAAACAAAATCTTAGTTTGTTAAAAGACAGGCTTATATAAAACTAAAGAGATTTGCACCTGTTTATAAGATTGTTTCAAGGAATGTAAACGTGATCGGCGTTTTTATTTTAAAATATTGCTTATAGTTTTAAAATTATCACAAAATCCGAGTTTTTATTCAAATTCACTGTCGTCACAAATCTGACTGCTCTTCTTTGTCCTGGCTTTTATCCCACTTTACTTGGGGTCAGCCCTTCTAGTACATTTGCGCCACATAGAAATATAAATAGAAATAGAAAATAATTTATTCGTGACACACATTACATACACACAAGGACAAAATAGATATAACAATATAAAGAAAAAGAAAAGGTGCCACGAAATGGTCTCATCTCAGCATGTTGCTGGCGTGAGCCAGCGCTGATCTTCCGATGAGACCATTAAGTGGAAGATTCACGACGGGTAACATGACATAACATACAACACAACGCATAACAATAATAAATAAACAAGTACACTAAATTATATTATAAACAAACAACAAAAAATAAATACGACTCCAATACCTCCAATAACTAGCACGGTTGTGGGTTGTCTCCGATACTGCATTAACAGTTTTCAGGTAATTTTTTATTGTCTGCGTCCAGGTTGCGGGCGGTCGCCCAGGGCCACGCTTTCCCTCTTCTATGGCAAGTACTCTTTTAGTCATATGGGCCACGCTTTCCCTCTTCTATGGCAAGTACTCTTTTAGTCATATGGTCATCCTCCCGTCTCATAACATGGCCGTACCAACGCAGTCGGGCTTCTCTCATTTTGTCATGGATGCAAGCAACTTTAAAGGTTCCGCGGACATACTCATTTCTTATTTTGTCCAAACGGGCGACACCAGACCAGCGGAGCATTTTCATTTCTGTCACGTGCATTGTTCATCGGACGCTAATACAGTGTCCCAAAAGTGTATATTTAGTAAAACAATAACAACGCTCCACGCATTACTTTTGAACTTTATTGTCTTCAATACAATATTGGTAATTAACGTTTACACAAAATATTTTAATAAACTCTCGCCTTTTTGGTATCATAACTGGTAAGGAATCCTCACGGAAAATTCAACCCTCGTCTCCTTTGCTACCAAGGGGTTAAAATAATTTAAAATAATAAACAAGCCGAAATCGGTCAGCCCGGAAAATGGGTCGAACGGGATAACGATTTATTAGGGATTGTTTTAACTTTTACTAGGGTTATCAGTGAACAGTTTTTTATGTGTTGAGTAAAAAAAAATTATCTCACCCAATAGAATATTCATACGTTGACTACCTTATCAGTGAATTTTTGAATTAACGAATTTCTGTATTTTGACCTCTACCTAAAGGGTATTTATATGTCTTTATCTTATCTTATTTGTGGGGCCCTTACGGATACACTTCGACCCATTGGGATAATTTGTGTAAAAAGATTATATGTACCTCATACTAACATTTTTATTTCGAAATTTTGCTAATAATTAACCGTTTTTTATAATTGATTGTTTTCTAAATATCTCATTTCAGGAATCAGAAAATCTAATATTTGTCTGACCCAAAAATGTCTACACCATAACCTTACTCATAAACAAAAATAATCCCGTACCTTGAATTTGACGTATCAAAACAAATTAAGCGTATTTCTTAATTGGCTTTATCTCGAAATATTTTTTTGGCACTTTTTACGAAAGATTCCATTTTTACATTGATTAACCGATCAGTGGTAACCCTAGTTGTAAGCAGCAATAATCCTTGCTCCTGAAACGTACGACTTGCTCCTCGAACATTCTGAATGAATGAAATCCAATTTAGCTCAGATTTAATTTATTTTGAGATTAATTCTGAACTTGTGAGCCATGAGATATAGGTTATGGATATATTAGGAACGAAATAGTTTTGATTAGTTGTTGATTTTCCTTTAATTTTTTGATTTGCCTCCTACTTTGGGATTTTTAAAGAAAATGACGCAGCTTGGGAGAAAAAAGTTTAAAGTAGTGTCGCTGAGAGTATCTGCATTTTTAGTGGGAATAATAGCGATTTTGCTAAGCTAAGCCCCTAATCTGTCCGTAATTGTAATTACTTGCTAAAATTTGGCGCATACTTCGATGCTGGGATTCGTTGCACATAATTCCGTGATACTTCGAAAGCTCACATTATTCTAATATTATATTAAAATGATTCAGTCTGATATAAATATATTTATATTATGTCAACTTCAAATAAATAATCACACATAATTAAGTTAACAATATTGAACATAATCAATCATACAAAAATATAGTTATATAAATTAAAGGAACATAAAATTAAAAAAATCTCTGCCAATGGGCAGTGTGCCCAGAAGGCTGGCCGCATTGCCACGTTGTATGGCAATGCTTATATATTTGCTGAGCGAAATATTGACCAGCCTTCTGGTCACCAGTGGCATCTATTAGGCGTGAGGCTATATCTCTGTAAATGATTCAGTTAAAAATAATTACAATCGTGTAATAATAATAAAAACACATTGAAATTTAATAAAATTAGTAAACTTGTTACATTACAAACATCAAATTAAAAAAACACGTACAATGAAAGATTTTTGTAAGACCATTCCGTGTTGGTCCGTGAGCGTATTCAAATAAATCATGCGTTTAATGATGGTTTCCTTATTTTACGACAAAAATCAAAATAATACAGAATATTGTATTAAAACGGCACAGAGTACCTTAACCTTAAACACCTACACCAGACGGAACAGACGATGAAGGCAAAGCCCCCATTTCACAAGTAGCTTCCGAAAGTCGATACATAAAATCTGTTTACCGCAGTGCGTTGTCCTCTTGTCGCGTAAACATTGTGGGAGACCGTGTGCTTGTAACTGTCTTAAGGTAACTTATGTTTCGCATGAATTTTCCCATAATATACCATTTCTTATGATGGTTTTTAGAGATATTGCTTCTGTTCAAGTACGGGATGCCCTATACAAGGTGCCCATGAGGAAAGGGTAAAATTCTAACTGCATAGTCCTGAAACTAAAAGAAGCAAAAAATGTTAGTTTTGGTCAAATCAGCAAAAAAAATATTTTTTTTTTTAGTTTTTTTTTGATGTTTTGAATGCCTTAATACACAAAAAAAAGGATTTTATTAATGAAACTATCGCAAAAAATGCACTTTAAAGTTTCTTTTTTACATTTGCTAGGTAACTAAAGATTTTTTGTTCATTTGATGTCAGTCAGTTAAGTGTGACAAGACTAAGACAGGATGACAAAATCGTTTCCTAAAATGCGTTTCTCATAGCGTAACGGTCTATAGCGGTTTTAACAAAAAATCTAATGAACATATTGTGAAAACACAAATCAAATTATTTATTAACTAAATATTTTGATTTGTACCCCACCTCGGACATAGGTGATCTTGGTCGTTTTTCTTTGGTATATGATATGACATCTAATATTTATAAAAAATCTAATTTTCTCTTAAAATAGACTGAATCCAGAAAACTTCATATGATATTTTTAACTTTAAATTTGGTCAGAAATCCGCTGTTGTATTTTTTCCCTTTCCTCATGGGCACCCTATATGTACACCTAGCTAGGTAATTTTAGTGTCATTTAGTGCCAACGATTCCTTAGAGACTGAAACTGTAACGCGCCGTAATATGCACAAGGATGCACTGAATGTTAATGCTAGCTCTGAGACATGTACTTGGGTTGCAGTTTATTTTGAGATAGCTACTGCGTCACGTATGAAATTATGCTTAAACAAAACGAACTCAACGAGCGTTTTGGAACACTATATAAATGTTTGTATTATATGAAAATAGTTTAGTCACGCTTGATATTATCAAATTATATTACTTTTTAATAAAAAACCGGCCAAGTGCGAGTCGGACTCGCGCGCAAAGGGTTCCGTACCATTATCAATTTATTATTAAAAAATACAGTTAAATCAACCTACCTCAAAAACTATAGGAGATAATTTTATCAAACCAAAAATCGTTGATAGAGTTTATTAATGTGCATAACATATATTTTTTTCAGAATTTTATATCGCGTAGTTTAAAAAATAGAGGGGGGGGGACACATTTTTCAGACTTTGAGACCTGATATCTCGAAAACGATTTGCTTAAATAAAAATGTGATGTATAAACCTTTACATCATTTTCAAAGACCTTTCTATTAATATCCCACACGCTTATGTACAACTAAAAAAAAATTCTATCCCTCAGTTACATGTATGGAGCCCCCACCCCAATGGTTTTTTTTTTACAATTTAGTATCACATTCCTGTAGCGGTTCATACAACACATATCCTTACCAAATTTCGTTACTGTAGCATTTATAGTTTCCGAGTAAATTGGCTGTGACAGACGGACAGACGGACAGACGGACATGATGAATCTATAAGGGTTCCGTTTATGCCATTTTGGCTACGGAACCCTAAAAAATCGGCCGGCAATCTAAATGCACACTCGAGTTAAACGCTTTTTAAATGCAATTTCAAAAGCGGATATCGCGTTATGGCGTAACGTCAGTGTCTTTTTCTACTCGTCGACTGTAATGTATGAATTAAGGTTACGTACATGTGACGTATATGATACATCTGCGTCGAGTCCGTAAATCAACTATATCGGAATTATCACAAAAGTGCGAACCCGAAAATGCGATGGACGATTGTGCGACAACTCTATTATCCGACAATTCCATTGAGCGATGTTTAAATGTGCGACATATTATAGCGCGACTATTCTAATATCCGACAGTTCTATTCAGCGAAGTTTAAATGTGCGACATATTATAGTGCGACTATTCTAATATCCGACAGTTCTATTCAGCGAAGTTTGAATGTGCGACATATTATAGTGCGACTATTCTAATATCCGACAGTTCTATTCAGCGAAATTTAAATCTGCGACATGTTATAATGTAATTGCTTGCTTCCTTGCCGACCTGACCGTGGATGGAATATATATTTGCTGGAACGGTTTAGGGCAACATTTAAACGTTCTATCCATTATTGAAGATGCAGATTCGCTCAGTAGCGATATACCTAGTTTCTTCAATGAAAAAAAACATAACTCTCTCACCGTTGCAAGAATAATCTGCCATCAAAAATGGCCTGTTGTCAACTTTGCATATATCCTCTGTAATTACAACGTCATTTTGGAATTTTGGATTGGTCCTTAGTTCTTGCTCTATGTATTATCTGTCTCATGGCTTCCTTGCTCTAAAGCAACGGGCCACTGGCTCGAGGAAGACAGCTCGAACACGGCTGGATTATTTGTACTGGTGCATCCAATGAACATCTTGCTCTACTCTTGATAGAGTTGTTTAATTTCAGTCTTAGCAAGTTTTCTGGATCCTTTGCATGTCACAATCTTCTAGAATTGTGGTTCTCTATGAAATGTCTTTCACATAGTAATTTCGTTTTAAGTGCACTTGGACATTTCATTGAGTTTTTCTTGAGACAACTCCAGTAAGTGGTCTTCTTGCCTTTGTTTATTTAACGAATATAAATAGCCGTCGGAGTAAATGAGATCTTTACCTCGCTGCGATCTAATTATTTCAGCAATTCGTACTTGTAAAGCCATTTTGAACACGCATAGGTAGAAATATTAAAGTATTGTAGCAAGCTTCGTGGGCTAAACAAGATTATGTAAAATACAATTACTATTACATTGCTACTCAGTAAATTTTGCAAAATTTAGATAATGGTAGGGTTATTTTTTTCATTATAGTATCTATAATAATCAATCATAGCTATGCCTGGTTTTATCAGTCGCCTATATGATATTTACACATGGTATAGGTACACAGTTTTAGTATGTTATCTGTATCGATACTGTAAGCTGCCTGACGAATCGGTAAAAAGCTTTTAAAACGATTTCTATTACGTTTCAATCATAGTATGTCGTTCCAATTTCTTCACCTCCGTTGTAATAAAATTTACCTAAGAAATAAATCTTCCGTAATGTTTCAAGATCTGTAACATTTCATCATTCCGTGATCAAAGTCACATTTGATTTCATTAATGATAAATTGAATTGTGTTTATTTAGAATACTATTATATAAAGTATTATTTTTATCTTTCCTGATCATCGCCCATATTTAGTTTATGTTACACACTGTAGTATTTGTATGATTCAGCTTTGTCCAATAGCTAATGACACTATCAATGTATTAAAGTCAAAGTCAAAGTATTCTTTATTCAACTAGGCCTAACACGAACGCTTTTGATTCGTTAAACTAAATAGTATATGAATTTACGTGTACAGTTTGTACAAAAAATTGTAGTGAATCGTGTAAGTTTTATCAAGAGTTTTTTTGCTGCATAATCAGAATACGATATAGAATGGGCCGAACGTTCTTTACTACTTTTTCATCACACCTGCTCGGTAAGTGCGTCAATGCGCTGCGGCGATGCGCGCCGTAGATGCGTCATTACGCCCTAGGGCAATCAAGGATTTTAGGAATAATTTAGCAGTAGGTAGCATTACGTCGCTGCATAAGCTACAGTCGCTGAGCTTGCAAATGTAAGTTTATTATTAACCAGGTCACGAGGTGACTCGTTCAGAATTCAGTTAAGCAGCGTTGCAATAATCTTCTTTATACAAAGAGGCGTAAGTTATCTGCGATTCTAGAGCACTTACGCCCTTTTTGTTGCACCCATGAAATCCTTCCCTGGGGTCTGTTTAGTCAATTTGAATTTGATGTAAATCGCATTGAAACCTAAAATTGAAACCGGCGGGAGCAGAATATGCTTTATGGTTTTCATGGACTAAATATTTTTAGGGTTTCGTACTCAAAGGGTAAAACCCTATTACTGAGGCCCTGCTGTCTGTCTGTCCGTCTGATAAATTGATAAAAGCTACGAAACCCTTGGTGCACGAGTTTTAGAGTTCCGTAGTAAACTAGACACCCTTATAGTTTCGCCATGTCCATCTGTTCATCTGCCCGTCTATCCGTCTGTCTGCCCGCAGCATAGCAGCAGCGGCCGTTAGTACTAGTAATTTGCAATTTATAGTAATACCTGTAACACAATATGTCATATTGATGACACGGACAAAGTGATAAAATAAAAAATATAAAAAAAGAGCCCAGCCATTTATGCATAGCTACGGAACCCTACACTGAGCATGGCCAATACATGTTCTTGGCCAGTTTTTTTATTTGGTATATAGCATTGAAAAAGTATGAAATCTCACTTAAATGTAGTTTCCAGTATCAAAATGTTCACTTTCAGTCCAGTTTCAGTTCTAAGTGCTGTCTATCAGTGTGGACAAAAGACGTCTTTCGTTTCTTTGTAAGCTTTATTTCTTCCCAGCGGGCGCACTTATTATTTTTGCCTCAAAGAAATATTATCAATACCTTATTTCTACAATTAGTCTGTTGATGCATTTTGCGATTAATCATTTTGTGAAATAATTGTTTGACTTTTTTTAACCTCTTGTAAACCCAACTCCTGCGGGTGTCGTAAAAGTCGACTAAAGGATTGAAGTGTCACTGACCATAATTTGATAAAATATTGATGATGGGCAGCAGCGTCATCATAGTGGACACATTAGCGATCGCCAATCCGCTTGCGCAGCGTGGCAATTATGGGCATTTACCTCCTAATGCATCTATACGCATAGTTAAAAGGAGAGGCCTACGTCCAGCTATGGTCTATCATAGGCTGATGATGAAGACCTCTTGTACAAAATGTTGTACATATTCAGAAATTTAATTTGAACTTTTATGAATACAGAGAATGTTATGTATGAACTTAGTAAATGTCACTAGGCATTAGAAGGTAAAAAAAATCTAAGTAATTAAAATGAAGATCATTCTATTACGCTAAGCTCCATCGAGTCGTGGGTAAGTAATGTGATATTACTGATATTACAAAAGAAATATCAATCGAGCACGGATGTCACCTTACACATCACTCGGCAAAATCAAACATCACGTCATTGACGTTCGTGCGTGACGGTTGCTCTCGATACGTGACGTTCTGACTAATCCTCTTATTCATAAACGGTTCCTAACTTAAACTTAGCAAGTAATGTTTGTTCCTTTTGGTCTTAGTAATATGTCTATAAGACAGAAAGGGACCAGCATACTTAGCGGCTTGTTAAGTTAGGGTGTTGTAAGAGTCGACTAAGGAATTGAAGTGTCATTGACTATTCTTTGATTTGATTGATGACGGGCAGCAGCGTCATCATAGTGGGCACATTACTGCGATCGCCAATCCGCTTGCCCGGCGTGGCGATTATAGGCATATACCTTCTAATGCGTCTATACGCATAGTTAATAGGAGAGGCCTACGTCCAGTAGTAGTGGACTGATAAAGGCTGATGTAAGAGACTTTTCTCGTACCTACATGTTTATGTCTTTACATATTTCATGGGGTTTCGGTCCCGAATTAACCTCATGATTAAAAAGGAATTGTTTAGAATAAAAGAAAAGCGACTAAAGGCCGTAGCAGGATAAGCTAAGTACAAATGCCCTTTCATGATAATAGGCTGTTTTTTTTTCTTGTGGTTGCATACGTCTAATAGTGTAACTGTGCCAAGTTTTATTAAAAAAATCTAAGTGGTTCCGTAGAAAAAAAATAAAAACCAAAATTCTTAAATATGACTTTTCTCGAAAAATATTTATTTTGAATAGGTATATCATTTTTATTTAATTTTGTTAAGCTTTATCAAATATATTATATCATAGAAAATTGGCTCATTATCTCTAACACTTGTGTAAAAAACATGTAAGTCAACATTTTGTTTTTTTTTTATTTTATTACTTTTAAAGGAGCTACCACTCTAATTGTCATTTCTAAAAAAGCATTACTTAAAGATTTGTGACACACATTAATTTGATGGGAAACATCGGAAAGGAAATGTGTCAAAATTAAATAAATAACCGAGCTTGATTTTAGTACATTTAATTACTAAGTAATTTTGAAAACAAAATACGCTTATTCTAATCCTCATCGCTATCTTCGTTGACAGTAACGTGGATTCCATGATTAAAAAAAGTCCGCTTAAAGTTGCAGCATGTCGAACGATTTTACTTAAATATCTACAACACCCTAATGTTGAACATATGCGAAAGTACAAATCAAATTATTTATTAACTAAATATTTTGATTTGTACTTTTAATTTTTCTCCAGTAGTCACACTACTTAATACTATATAAATTATAAATATTAGATGTCATATACCAAAGAAAAACGACCAAGATCACCTATGTCCGAGGTGGGGATCGAACCCACGTACTCAGCTTTCGCGGCTGATGCCTGTACCCCTCGGCCACTCGGTCTTAGCAACCACCGGTCAAATTTCTCGGGTATATGCAATCCCTTACAAGGCTAGGCGCCTTTGACCATTCTCTGAGGGTAAGCAATACATGCCTGCACCTCCTATTTAGAATACTTTACAGTTTTCTAGAATAGCTAGAGAGAACTGGTGCTGCCATCTATTGAACATATTTTTTTTTCTTTGGTATATGACATCTAATATTTATAATTTATATAGTATTAAGTAGTGTGACTACTGGAGAAAAATTAAAAGTACAAATCAAAATATTTAGTTAATAAATAATTTGATTTGTACTTTCGCATATGTTCAATAGATGGCAGCACCAGTTCTCTCTAGCTATTCTAGAAAACTGTAAAGTATTCTAAATAGGAGGTGCAGGCATGTATTGCTTACCCTCAGAGAATGGTCAAAGGCGCCTAGCCTTGTAAGGGATTGCATATACCCGAGAAATTTGACCGGTGGTTGCTAAGACCGAGTGGCCGAGGGGTACAGGCATCAGCCGCGAAAGCTGAGTACGTGGGTTCGATCCCCACCTCGGACATAGGTGATCTTGGTCGTTTTTCTTTGGTATATGACATCTAATATTTATAATTTATATAGTATTAAGTAGTGTGACTACTGGAGAAAAATTAAAAGTACAAATCAAAATATTTAGTTAATAAATAATTTGATTTGTACTTTCGCATATGTTCAATAGATGGCAGCACCAGTTCTCTCTAGCTATTCTAGAAAACTGTAAAGTATTCTAAATAGGAGGTGCAGGCATGTATTGCTTACCCTCAGAGAATGGTCAAAGGCGCCTAGCCTTGTAAGGGATTGCATATACCCGAGAAATTTGACCGGTGGTTGCTAAGACCGAGTGGCCGAGGGGTACAGGCCTCAGCCGCGAAAGCTGAGTACGTGTGTTCGATCCCCACCTCGGACATAGGTGATCTTGGTCGTTTTTCTTTGGTATATGACATCTAATATTTATAATTTATATAGTATTAAGTAGTGTGACTACTGGAGAAAAATTAAAAGTACAAATCAAAATATTTAGATAATAAATAATTTGATTTGTACTTTCGCATATGTTCAATAGATGGCAGCACCAGTTCTCTCTAGCTATTCTAGAAAACTGTAAAGTATTCTAAATAGGAGGTGCAGGCATGTATTGCTTACCCTCAGAGAATGGTCAAAGGCGCCTAGCCTTGTAAGGGATTGCATATACCCGAGAAATTTGACCGGTGGTTGCTAAGACCGAGTGGCCGAGGGGTACAGGCATCAGCCGCGAAAGCTGAGTACGTGGGTTCGATCCCCACCTCGGACATAGGTGATCTTGGTCGTTTTTCTTTGGTATATGACATCTAATATTTATAATTTATATAGTATTAAGTAGTGTGACTACTGGAGAAAAATTAAAAGTACAAATCAAAATATTTAGTTAATAAATAATTTGATTTGTACTTTCGCATATGTTCAATAGATGGCAGCACCAGTTCTCTCTAGCTATTCTAGAAAACTGTAAAGTATTCTAAATAGGAGGTGCAGGCATGTATTGCTTACCCTCAGAGAATGGTCAAAGGCGCCTAGCCTTGTAAGGGATTGCATATACCCGAGAAATTTGACCGGTGGTTGCTAAGACCGAGTGGCCGAGGGGTACAGGCATCAGCCGCGAAAGCTGAGTACGTGGGTTCGATCCCCACCTCGGACATAGGTGATCTTGGTCGTTTTTCTTTGGTATATGACATCTAATATTTATAACCCTAATGTTCTCATTCCATTGGCACATTCACAAAAATGCCTCCTTATGGACCCAACTCCAATGCTGTTTGGGACATATTCTATGAAGCATCTACCTATATATCTTTCTTGAAATATGGCGGGATTGGACTTTCAGTTTTAATATATTAGAATTTTCTTTCACATATTCCAAATTCAATGAACCGTCTTCATTAAGTATTTCTGCTAGGTACGAAACCGCTAGAAAATATTGATAAGTGCCTGCGATTGAACAAAACCAATATTATGAACACAAATATTAAAAAAAGTAAAAAAGTATATTATTACCAGTGAAAAATATTTTCATATCCGATTACTATCATGTCATTTTTTTTTTCATTTCGGTGAAAAGAGGATTTATGCGTGGTAAAATAAGTTTAGTTTATATAGTCTACAAATAGATACAACAATGATTAAAAATGGCATAGTTTTTATCGTATTATCCAAAACGGTGACATTTTAAGTAATAATAAAAGGCAAATGTCAATGCATCTGTTGAACCTTGTTTAAATATTATTTATTTGTAAAGAGGATAACTTGCTTTGGTTCTTTGGCGATGTCAAAATTACTTACTAATTAAATGTATTAAAATCAAGCTCGGTTATTTATTTAATTTTGACACTTTTGCTTTCCGATGTTTCCCATCAATTTAATGTGTGTGACAAATCTTTAAGTAATGCTTTTTTAGAAATGACAATTAGAGTGGTAGCTCCTTTAAAAGTAATAAAATAAAAAAAATAAAAATATGACTTACATGTTTTTACACAAGTGTTAGAGATAATGAGCCAAATTCCTATGATATAATATACTTGATAAAACTTAACAAAATTAAATAATAATGGATTTTGGTTTTTATTTTTTTTCTACGGAACCACTTAGATTTTTTTAATAAAACTTGGCACAGTTACACTACTAGACGTATGCAACCACAAGAAAAAAAAACAGCCTATTATCATGAAAGGGCATTTGTACTTAGCTTATCCTGCTACGGCCTTTTCTAATACATTAGATTTAAATTTCAACAACTCAAACTTAGTATACGGGCAGGACGAGGTTAAAATTATTTTGAGTTAACAGTTAATTATTCAAACACTTGAATATTATGATTAGTTTTCACATTTGTATACGGTCTTTTATAGTGTACCGTTATTTATTACTTTTATAACAATAGTTATTTGCAACCGCGTCAAGTTCAAACTGGTAATTGCTGTAAAACTCTAAAATTAAATTCTGTTATTTTTGTGTTACTATACATACATTCTCGGTCAAAGAATACTGGGCGGGTATATTTTTTTATAGAAAATACTGTTAACACACTGATTTCAAATAGATTTCAAACACTTTCGCTGACAGTGAAAGGGTTAAGCTGCGTTAACCATACAAGCACGCCTATCGACATACTGACAACAAAATAGTTAAAATGTTTAAAGGATGAATGGAATCCAATTTAATATCAAAATGTATTGGAATTTCCCTGAATTTTTCCTTATTTAAAAAACATGTTTTAACTTCATCGTTTGCAGTTATTTTCTATGAAAAAATACACCAGACTTGTATTTTTAACTGCGAGTGTATAATTGTATATTTTTACCAACGCAACGTAATTGGTCAGTTGTAATATGAATTAATGTAACCACCAAATGACGATTTTTCAGGAGGGCTCTAAAACGAATTTGACATTTCGACGGCCCCTACGTAAGTTGTCGTAAGTTAAAAATGGCAACTTTACAGGAGAGCACTTTAAAGTTTGAAATGTGTACGGTGGTCACATAGTTTAATGGATTGCTTTGAAAATAGGTATAAACATTAACAAAGATACTATCTTTATAGTGATATAAAAACTTATCTGATATATTTCATACTTTTGCCGGAATTGCACTTACGACAGTATATGACGGAGAACAGAGTCTAAAAATTGTGGTATGTATTACTAACTTCACTTTACGCTGGTGATTATAAATGGTCATTGATCGTAAGTAATACATACTACAAGATACGTCGTAATTATGCGTGTAAGTTTAGTCGTATCTGTTATTTACTACATTGTTTTGCGGAAACATTATAAAAACTTTTTGTTAGTTACTATTATTATGCCATTTAATAAATAATTTAATAGTATTTTTATGGAACCTTGATGAAATATTTTGAGGAAATTGATCAGGTGAATAGTTTTTGTATGTTTTATCATGAAAAATAGATCAGGTACAGTATTTTTGTACAGTTTCTGGAAACTGTCGTGTTGAATGAAGACGAGATTATGTAATATGTAGTTGAGTTTAATGTAGCTTCATTGTTTGCGAGTATTGAAAACTATAAAAATAATTAATGATATTGTAGCTTATAACGACTTACCTACTGTGCACATGAAATTCATCGAACATTTCCTGAATAGTTGCTATTTCTTTTGGCGAGAGGAATATTATTTTCAGATTGAAGCATAGAGTTCTCTTATAATGTAGTTCTGGTACTGGTGAACATTTTCATGGATAAATTTGAGCAGAAGGCATTCGAGAGTTGTCTGAATAGGCCGAGATGCTTGTTATAAAATGTGTATGATATTTTTGCTGTAATTCCTAATAGAGTTGCTGATGTGTTACTAACCGGTCTTAATGAAATTCATCCCAAAATAAAGTTCACATTTAATAGAGAGGTAGATGGGACACTTCGTTTTGGGTTAGTAATGCTAGGTCAAAATGATCGTCGGTCACAAAAAGTATATAGAAAAGCTACCTGCTAACTGGCCGATACCATTATCTCGCAAAACTGTTCCCGCGGTTCTGTGATACACAATACATGCGAAATGAGTTAATATCATTTATTCACATCACATCATTCGCCTATTTCAGTCCACTGCTGGACACAGGTATCTTCTATTACCTCCTGTTGTCTAAATTATTACAAATGTTGCAACATGTCAGACGAGACGAAAGGTTGAAGAGTTTGGAGAGGAACAGATATGGTTGGAGACAAAGTCAGCGTACAAGGAGCTCAGGGACGTTTCGATATCACCACACAATAGAGAGGGCACCAGCATTCTTGTCTCATATTAATGCAGTGACTAACGAAATTGAACGCCTATTACGCCGGAGGGTTAGCATTAAGACCATTTTGCGTCGTCATACCAATATGAGTACTTCTTACGCTCTCCAAAGGACGGGAATTCATTTGGCAGTTCGGGTGTTAGACAACTCAGCTATGGTGAACGCATACGATACAGGCACATTGCACATCCTAAACGCTTTAATAAAACGAGGATGCTAGTACGGTAAAGATTCTATCTGCCAGTGAAGATATACAGAGCGATTAAGATTAATTTCAATCGGGATGGGGGCTGCACTGAGCCAACGGCATGGAAGCCGGTTATCTCCAAGCGAATGATGGTTTTGTGCACCAGTGACTTTGTGTGCTTATCATCTGTAACGTAGTGTTCGGTGACACAAACCCGCAGTCGGACATGACATCAATGCTTGCGCAGGACCACCTTACAACCCGTGTTATCTCAACGGGCTCAGCGAGCCGCTAGGTGCTCATCGGTTCATTACCCACTTTTTATATTTACCGAATATACATGAGTTTAACCGTTTAATTATAATTTTGTACATTTAGTTAGTACATAAAAACTTCATTACATTCATCACTACGTCTGTCATTCAGTATTAGGGACGTAATTTTGAAATTATAATTATAGACATGTCAGATTAATGACTTCTTTCACAGTTCAAAAACATAAAATAATCAGTTGACAAAAATGCCTGCAGCTTCAACTACATCATATGAGATCAATATTAAGTGTTTTTTAACGTAATTATAATATTAAAGAAAAGTCATATCGCTTTCATGATTAGATACTGCTGCTGTTGGCGGTTTTATTCAGTCTGCAGTCAAATCGTCGATCTGCAGATGATGATTTCACTGATCACTGATGACTCACCTTGATAATGAGACAATGAACCTATATAATGAGCTGAAATTATTGAAATACGCCAACATTGTAATTGTAAATTGTAGTAACTCTGTATTTGATCCGGCGTATACTGTCTTAAATATCACTTACAATAGAAATTTAAAAACGATTTCCGACGAAAAATGTCTCAAGTACACATACAACATAAAAAAATAAATAAAATCCAATGTAAATAGTAGTATGTTAAACTTAAGACAAAACACGGATCTTAAACTCCGAAGTAAGTTGTGGTAAGTGATACATACTACAGTATTCACCGGTATTATTAAAATTTTGTCAACATCCATACTAATAAATTCGCACCTGATTTTTGAGTGAAATTGAACAGATTCCCAACTTTGTTTAGTGGTTTTAAATCATTTTTATTTCTGAAGCGTCTCTTATTTCATCTTGGACCACCTTTTGTTTTAACTCCAACGGCCGTTTCGAAAATTAATTTTGGTCTTGCAGTTAGTTTGAGTTTGTCCCCGATGCAGTGTCTTACTTTTATCGAATAAAATGTGTCGTTTGTCCATTTTTGTCTCATTTAGTTGTTAGTTTTTGGTAAAAAATGATCACTCACGAAAGACTTCTGCTCCACCGCGTATAAGATCGTAACTGGCACTTACGCTGCGTGAGCGCGGGTGGCCGCCCCGTATTAACTGTCGTAAGTACACTTACTACAGTGTACGACGGTGCTTTTTTAAGTTACGATAGTTTACGTGTGTCGAAAACCTATTTGTAATAGGTTTTTTAAATTTTTTCTTCGTGGAACGGAAACATTGCTAAAAGATATGATGTTTTATGAAATAAAAAAAATCCCAAATTTCAAGTTACGACAACTTACGTAGGGGCCGTCGATTTATAAAGTATGTTGTATCTTTTTAGTTAATTACCTATTTATAATTATTTGACACACTGTTACTAACCGCGACTACAATTGTAGTTCAGAAAATGGCAAGTGCTTACGTTAAAAAAAAAGTAGAAGTTACATTAATAATTTAACGAAAATCATCAAAAGTGGATTTCGTAATTTAGTGTAACTCACAAATTGAAATCTAATTGCTTATGAGCCCATACAATACAGATGGCGCTTACAGCATTCACATATTATTATAAGAATATGGTGCAGGACATTTTTGTAGTTACAAATTCGTACTTACGTTAAAATATTTTCTATGATTTTTTGAAACCTTTACGTTAATTAGAAATGTAGAAACTTAATAAAATGGCAAGTTTTTTGTTAGTGTATTCGTCATTATTTTCCGGATAACAATATTTTATATATATACATATTTATACATTGTTCGATAGAGCAGAAAATTTGCAGTCGAAATACTTAACTCAATTTCGTCATTTTGGTGGTTACATTAATTCATATTACAACCGACGGTATGTTTAGAGGTAAAGATGCTGCCTTTTACTTTTACCTCATTGCATGTTACTATGTTATGACTTACTTTGAAACAAAAATATGGATAATTCTCTTGGTTTATTTCAATTACGCTGCTCGAACATGTAGATCTCTTATCGTTTTTCAATATTAGACTTAAGTTTATAAATATAGACAAAGACATTCTTAGGTAAACACCGTAAGTCAATGGTTTTGGCTAATTAATGTATTTTTTTATTTTAATAAATAATACTTACGAGAGTACTTACAAATTTTTGTGACGTGATGAGTGTCGCCGGCGGCATTGCTCCAAATCTTAGAAGAAAGGAGGATTAGTATAAGATGGGATAGGATTTTGCCGTTGGGTAAAGATTAACCGATTTTGAATTCACGCCTTCATTTCGAAATGCGGATCTAAGATTGTTCAGGAAATCCGTTCAGCCTAGACACGGTTCAGAGGAACTCTATAATAGTTAGGTTCTAAACGTAAGCCCTACTACTTTTCTCCATACATAGGTCTTGTGTGCTTCTAGATCAATGCCTCACAAAATAATATTCTCATAGGTGGGTCAAAATTCTTCTCGTTGCCGTGTTTCATACCACTCTGTCACGCTTTTAGTTGATGTTTCGACTCAGTATATAAAAAAAGTCCGGTGCAGTTGTATTTCTTTTTCACGCTAGATTTTATCCATACATGAGAAATAAAAACATCATCTCATACAAAAATCACCACTGCGTCACGTTTTTTATGGACACAAAATAAGACAACGAAAAGAATTTTGATCCACGTGCGTTTCACAAATCGGTGAAGTATACGTAGATGCCGATGGCAATTTTCAATTCCATTTTCTGTCGAGTGGACATATCAAATCGTATACTGACTTCATCTTATTACCATATTATAATACTGTCACTTCTCTAAGTCCTGGATAATATAGGTAGTAGCATGAATTAAAAAGCGGACTAATAAAATTATAGAAAATTTTACACATGGGTAGTGGCCGGGTTGCTTCTTGTTTTAAAACATACATTGAAATTCGTTCGTTACTTTTAAAAAAATCAGAATGATAGACAAATCTATTATTCTGATTTTTGACATTTTATTAAATGTTTTATGACTAAAGATGTAAACTATGAAAACATTTATTTCATTCTTGATTTAAATAATGGACTAACTTTACCCCTTCTAAACTCTACCTGCTTTTATTGATATTTTAAACCTTCGATTCTCATTAAAATTAGAAACGTAGTTACATTTCACATCAGACTTAAAGGATTAAAAGTCAATCAATCTCAGGATTTAGTACATTCCGTTTAGAGCCTCAGGCACCGTGTATTTTGACAAACTATTGTTTAACCAACGGTATGGTTAATTGATTCACGGCGGGACCCGACTTAATAGAAATCCCATTGTTTCTCGCCAAACGGTGTCTACGAGAGTGTCAACAGATTTCGATTGGATGATCAAACTGTGGCGATATGTTGATGAAATTATCGACCGTGAATGATAGGCATGATTATTTCCTTTGCCTTGCTTTTGAGTTATTCAGTTGAACATTTTAATAGCTCATTAAAACAGGAATATTATAGCAGCTGCAAGCGGATTGTAAGTGCATCCACTAAAAGACTTATTAATGGCGTTTTAAAAGGCATCCTTTCATGACGAAGAACCTCAATTATACAGCCCCTATGATGTTTTTTCTTGAAAATCTATTTTTTTGCTTGTATCTTTGGTACATAATCGAAATGAAACTACAGTTTACTATGCTTGTGATCTGTTTATTTTTACATTATTTTGCTCTCAAAGAAATTGTTTAGAAGCTATCCTGTATGACTAAGTGGAGTGTAGAGCTTTATACATCATTATAGATATAAAGATAGACGAAAACAAGACAAAAGGGTCAGTCTTATGTTTGGGAAGTTTATAAGTAATAAACAATTATATTTACAAAAGTTGGGAAGACACACATATTCAAAAGTATTTTAAAATAATGCCCTAGGAAATCAATACAAAGACTAGATTCTCACTTCAATAAAATCCCAACATACGAGCAACAAGATTTACTCTAACTAATAATGATAAATAACATTCATCATCATCAATAGTGATAACAACCTTACGTATTTAAATCTCACAGGATGTCACACATCTCCTTAGCAATTAGAACTATTTACAAAACTTAATCACTTTATAGTTAAGAAATTGGAGAAAAGTCTAATTGACCGAAAGTTCGTGTGGTACCAGGTCACCTCAGGGCTGAGGCGTCCAGTACCAAGGGCCGGGGCTACAGTGACACGAACTCAGGTGGTGGAGGTGGAAGGGTCAGTACTGGGGTCTCTGTGTTGTCCACCCCGTTGTCAGCGCTAGGTCCAGGCAAAGACCAAGTTGATGAACTTCCTGTCGCGGTCACTCTGGGTCCCATATTGTCATACGCTGGCGCAGCGCAGCACGTCCTACTTCTACGAGGTAATGTTGCACCTCCACTCAACAGATCCGGATATTTCCCCGGTTCACCCACTCGTCCTGCTACTTGGACTGATATAAAGATGTTCCCGTATGGGACCGGTACAGCAAATTCTGCTGGCGGCGGAGGAAATGCTCCAGGCGTGCCTTCTATAGTAATATGTACAGGATCAAAGCCGCAGCCCCTAGGCTGGTCATCTCCCGATCTTTCCGTAAGTTCAAAGTCGCAGGGAGATGCCATGTCTCCTATAGAACGATCGCAACTGACAACTACTGATGCATCTAATAATCGTTTCTCCTGGTCAGTAAAACTCCTGCTTGGTGGGACAGTTCGTCGTCTTAATCTCCAACAGGCGACAGCTGCTAAAAAGCCAAGGGACGCTAAGATTCCCAGTGCTCCGAAAACCACGCCCAGAAGTTGAGGAATACCAGGAGCTGTTCTTGCAGTCGCTGTTTGCGATCTTGGTAAAACAAGACTGATAATGGCTCGCGCTTCTCCGGCACTACTTTTAGCTACGCAGGACCATTCTCCAGCCGCACTAGAAGTCACATTCAAAAGTGTTATATTCACCCATCTCACGCTACCTGGTACTCGCTCATCGGAATCATCGTCTTCTATATCTGTCTGCGTTTCTTCCAAATCGCAATCTATACTACTGTTATGTACATCTACACCATCAAATAACCATGTTACTTGAGGTTTTGGAATCCCATGAACCCAGCAGCCGAAGGAAGTGGCCACTCCGACCTCAGCTCTCACAACCAACGTGCTAGAGCGCACCTCGGGCGCGCACACCATACTCTCGTTAGAGACACTCCTCCACTTGTTCCCTGCCTTCGTAGAAGGCTCCACACAAAGTAACTCCTCCGTATCTAACTTCCGGAGTAAAAACCAATCTTTAAACTCACGCAACCGGCAGTCGCATCGCCACGGATTCCCTGATAAAGAAATCGTTTTCAAAGTCGGCAAAGAGAACGTACTGTAACGAAGGAATGTAAGCTGATTTCTACGTAAATCTATTTTCTCTAGGGATTTCAAATTCCGTAAAGCGTTTCTGTGTATCGTCCGCAGCCGGCAACCGTCTAATAAAAGCATGCGCAGATGCGGCAAAGGCGGGAACTGGTCTGCAATTAGCGTCGTCAAAGGGTTGTTGGTTAGAACTACTAAGCGAAGTCTTTCGTTGCCTCTGAATATATCCCTCGGCAGATTCGAAAGATCGTTTTCAGCCAAATCGACTTCAATCAGAATTCTTAATTCGAGGAAAGCGTCCGCATGTATGGAGCGTAGTTTCGTCGCTCGTAAGTTGATTTTCTGTAGGTTTAATAAGCCTATATTTGAAAAGGTTTCGGCGGGGAGGCTTCTGATTGGGTTGTCGTGTATGTCTAATACTTGTATGTCGGATGAGAGAGGCGGAGGGCGGCGGAGGTCACTGGAAGCGCAGGTGGCGGTCTTCTTGCCGGAAGACCACTTGCAGACGCAGGCAGCGAACCGAGCGCAGTCGAGCCAGTCGCTGGCTGTCCTTGCGGTGCACGTCGTGAAGATAACAATCCAGTACCACCTGGCCCAAGCCACGCGCATGCTCATCTCATTTCGGGCGTGTGTTTACATCGGCAGGCTGCCTGAAACAACAGACGGGCGTTAATCGACTAAACAACGGGGTTTCGGGAACAATAGGATACCGTTACGTTATTTACATGGCCTTAGCACGTTTTTGTAATGATTGATTTGGTAAACCGCTGCGGGCAGTAACATAGTTACTAGCGGATCAAAGGCGCACGTGTTGGGTTTATTTATAACTATTTGAATAGGATCTCGAGCAATCATACGTCGAGTCTCAAAATAAACTGACGTTGTGTATATTCAATTCAATTCAATTCAATATCTTTAATGTAAAAAACACATGTCAATAGTCAATTATACAATCATACAAATAAAATATACTATACTTAATAAACATCAATAAAAATTAAAATCCTAATTACATCATATTTCAAAATAAGAATAACAAAAAAATAATAAGAATAACGAAAATTTATTAAATTAATATAAAATGTCACAATTATTAATCAACTAACCATATTAATAGAACCTACTACATAAATCCAATAAAAATATTATAACCCAAATACATTGCAATTCAAATTAGAAATAAATAATGTCATACAATCATAAGATTCATAAGTATAATAAAAATTAACATTAATGTCACTAAAATATCAGAATTCAAATTATTTAATGTTATATTTACTATAAAACTCCCGAACCGTAAAAAATGCTTTTTCTATCAAGAAAGCTTTCAATTTCTTAACAAACTGGTCATAAGAAGCCGCCTCTTTGATCTCACGATCCAGGCTGTTAAAAATTTTAATGCCAACAACCGCCAATGAGTTTGAAGTCTTAGCAAGCCTTACATAGACAGATTTTATGTCCCTATCAATTTTACGCTGTTCAGGACGACGCAAAACATATTCACTCTTGTGTAGATACATGTATTTAGCTACCTCCAGAATGTATAAAGACGTATAAACAGCGATACACAATAACTCAATCACGGGGGTATGCGGAAGATATGGATATTAATAAAGAGAACGGCATTGTTTTTTCAACAACTTTTATTTGAGGAAATATAATTATGTCAGGTTTCATAAATAGATAAAAAAAACTTCTGTACACAGATTACAGATATCATGTTTCACACAATTAGAAAATAAATTAACATGCAATTTGTTTCTGCATTTAAAAATGAAACAGTGCTCAAACACTACGTCTGTATTCAATTACATTAAGTTTCTCCTTTCAACTTTTGAACACTTGAAATACCTCAAACAGAAATTCATCAGAATTGAATTAGTTCCCGCGAGCCACTTCGTTACCACACGAAAGTAGGCACAGCAAGATTAATGGGGCTTCGATGGTAAAGTTAATTTAACCGCTGTTTCGTGAGGGTATTTACCCTGTTTAGCTTAGTGGGTGTTAAGTGCCAGCGCTTAAAGCAGGGGTCAACCCTCTTGATAATTAGATAATTACAGATTGTAAACTTACTGGGTGAAATTGGAAATTGTTGTACTTGTTTTAATGACTAGTCAGAACTAGTATTCATGTAATATTACAGTGAAAACTAATTAATCTTGTACTTAAAGCCTGTCGCATTAAACGTACCTACTAACAGAAGATGTATATCGGGTTGAAAATCATTTATTACTGCTTGCGATGCCTACAATAATTAAAATGATTTCAATGTTACATAATAGGACCGATACAGATGGATATAATTTCGTACATTTTACAAAGAATATCCTATGTTGTCATTGAAACACATTAAACACCTGGATACAACTGAGCTTGTACCTATGTGTATTGCTAAATCAAATGATCTTTAAACTCAGATCACCAAAAAGCTTAAAACTAACACAAATAAACGTAAAATTGAAGATGCAAGCGATCCATTAACGCTTTACAGCAACAGGTAAAAAAACCATGGCAAACAAGGCGGTGTTTAAACTGCATCCAATTAAGTAGACGCACAAGCGAATTTGGGCCTGAATAAAGGGCTCTTGTGTACGCCAAACTAATTCAGGAGGCTCTGCTCCATTTTCGTAATTGAACTTCACCTGTTACATGACAATTAATTAAAGGAAGATTTTTATTTATTAGATAGTGTGTTTTATTTATTAGATACTTTAAAAAGACTATAATTAAAGGCAAAATTGAAAAAAGGAGAGAGAAAGGAAGGCCAAGACGTGCATTTTTAGATCAAGCCAAAGAGAAAGTTAAAGTAGGGACGTATCAGGAGCTCAAAACAGTAGCAGAGACAAGGAAAGAGTGGCGAGAACTCCACCGACAAGAGCAAAGCTCTTAAGTTTGTGATGATGATGAGATAGTGTGATATTTTTACTATCAATTCAACGGAAGTTGAACACCGTGATTTTTCATTAATATGTTTTAACAGAACAAATTTACCATAAAAAACATATTTCAACTGAACCCAATATTTCAGAGTTTATTCATCGTTTTGGCGTCGAATGAAATATAAATTAATTTCATCCTATATTTTTTCGCTGCAAAAAACACGAGCGCAAAAATGGGAAAGAAAACCAACTTCAAAGCCCAAATCGTAGACGAGACATGATTTTGGTGGAATTAATTTACATATACAATACAGTTAATTAATTTACAGGGTAATCAATCTAAATGTGTCAGTGGGAGGAAACTATAAGAAAGAGATACATGATTTTTTAATAGATTATTGGTATGAAGGAAATAAAAGAAAATACATGAAATAATAACTAACAAAGTAATGATTTGCTATAAAGTTTGTTTAAATCATTCTGAGTGCGAGGAAATTAAGAGTGTTTTGAAAAAAACAACAGCGATTGGTTTGAAAACACTCTTATAGAAATAAAAATATAACATTGTATAGGAAAACGATATAACATGTTTCATTTTATTTGCGTGGGCATATTTTCTGTAAATCGTTCTCATTCCCTGCTTTACTTTTTATTTCCTCACACACAGAATCAATTAAATAAACAAATAAATAGTTGAATAAATAAATATCTTGGGACATCTTACACAAATCAATTTTTATTCACTTAGGTAGTCCCACTGTAAGCTCAATTATAGCTTGTAATGTATGTACCCAGCGACGATATAATATAATAAACAGTTATATACATATAAATACTTAAATACGTTGATAGCCACGACCAAGGAACAAATATTTGTGATAGGTACATAAATACACAAATAATGCCCTCGCCAGGATTCGAACCCGAAACCTCCAGCTTCGTAGGAAGGGTCATTACCAACTGGGCTACGGAGGCAAACGTCAATTTTACTGAACATGAACAAACTAAGCAAATCGCTAGTTGGTTCTAAATCAACCGCAGATGTATCCTCGTCAATGATAGATGTCCAAGTTGTTTGCTTGGTGCCGGCTGGCTGCACAATTGATCGCCTGTTTACAAATTGCCTGCCGTCTCTGTATAATTTGAGCCATTTGTGTAAGTGATCGGTAGTATCGGTACGTCTTAAGTACGAAATATCATTTGATATTCACAAAAGCTTTAGGGTGAAGGAAACCATTGTGAGGAAACTTGCATACACCTGCGAATAAATTCAAGAGTATATGTGAAATCCCCAACAAGTACTAGGCCAACGTTGGGACCACGCAAAATAGGCGCGTTTGATGTCGAGTTGCGGAAAAAATGGCCAGAAAACAACAACAACAACAATAAGTGATCGGTTTGCATCGGTTATAATATCAAGCTAGATCTCTTTTGCTGTTATCGTATTGTTAATAAGTGCAAATAATATAGAAATATATCCATAATCGGATGTTTTGAAGTTACTATAATAGGGGTGACGATTGGGTCAACAAAATAAAATGTATTTTGGTCCGATTAATTTAGATTATCAAAAATAATAAAGACTTTTTTTAGATGAAGCGCGTCAAAAATCAGGAGTGGACTCGTGACGTAACCAGTGTCACTAGTAGGTAAAAATTGTACATACCTAGGCGTGACTTTTTACGACATTTCAAATCGATATACACCGTGTTTTTATTGATTTCCGTTAAATTTAAGGGAAGCTTATTTAGGTCAAAAATAATCAATTTCTCTAAGAAACTAGTGTCTTAACCGATAGTGTTATTGAGTTACCTATTAAAAAAAATAAGTTTAATGACTGAACAAGTGCAAACTTTATTACACCCTAATGTTACTTGTTTTGACATGTGCCGGCAGCAGCCGTCAGTCGCCTGAGATGTTATTCTTAAGGTTCTCTCACACTTGCCAATGCAATTATTATGTATAAAAACGAAAAAAAAAATTTTTTTACGTAATTAACAAAAGCTCATATACCAGGCGACTTCTATTAATGTCCCAAGTAACCTGTCCAATTTAACGGAAATGAGTAAAAAATATGTGTTCCAAAAAAGTTAGTCGTCATTCCTATAATGGATGAGGAAAAACTTAAACTACTATGGAAACGTACAATCGCTATCAGATATATAGTAGCGTCCGAAGTGCTCAAAAATATCTAAAAACGCCTCTATCGTTATGGGAATAAAGGCGTGTTCAGATATTTTTGAACTCTCCGGACGCTATGATATATCTGTTGACGACTGTACACAGAAGGAAGATTGATAAGCAGGAAGATGGGCCAAAATTGATTTCGATTCCAACTTTTGTCCCAAAAAATAACACAATCTATGAAGTAAAAGGTCTTCGTATGAGATGAATAGGATGATGTTGCATTTTGAAGATTTCCCATATCCAATAAAATAACGAGAAAGACATATAACGTTACCAATGTATTTTACTTGTACATTAGTAAGTAAAATAAATTAGTAAGTAAAACGCACTGTTTCTAAATGGAGGTTCACAAAAATATTTGGTCTATAAGTAGGTATATAATATTGTTATATTGTATCACTTATACAATAGAACATTGATCAAATCTACATGATAATATTATGTACATTAGATTTTTTTTAAATCTTTTTATGAGTCATCTTTATTTGAGTAAATTACATTAAAACCATTAAGGTAATTAATAAATACCTAAATAATACAAAATCTGACGCATTTATAAAAATAAAACACTTAAACCTATGAAATATATCGATAATATAAAACTAATTAAATATAGTGAATAAAACAAACTACCTTAAATCAATCAAAAAGTCCGCCACGAGTTGTACCTGGAGCGAAGGTACCCATCACACTAGCCGCGTTACCACGTTGAATGGCGATAGATAACCATTGCACCAGGTACACTCCCGCGCGGGCGTCAGATCCCCTCTCCGTTATACGACGTCCAACCAAGGGGGTGTCACTCCGCGATTCCGTCGCGCGGCTACAAGTACATGCAGAGCGCCCCGTCTCCGTGGTCTATTCAATGGTTAGCGCGCGCTGTCTCGGAACGCACGTTTAAATTTACAACGCTGGCTCGTCACGTATCGCGAAATATATCGAGCGCAAATATTAGGATTATTTTACACATGTGCATCTTAAATGAAAATGCCGAAAATATACTGCATAGCAGCATGTTGCAATAATAATAATGTTAATTTTCATGATGCGTTTAAGAGATACTAAAAAGTAAGGAACATAATAATATACTTATTACCTACATTCGTAGTAAATTAAATTCTCAGAAACTCAAGTCAATTACAGACAAAACGGTCTATTTTCGGACAAATTTGTCAGTAAAAAAGCGGCACATTTAAATAATGTAAGAAACTTCGTTCTCTCATACTATTATTGAATTTCGCGCCTTTTGTCCTAACATATTATTTGGTTGTCTGACTTTATTCACATAATATCAAATAGGTACATATAAGAGAAAATGCCGTGATACGTCTGCCTTACGATTGTGTTTAAACCATTACTGATTTATGCTGCTTTTGTAATGAATGCGTAGGTACCTAACGTAATTCTTTCTTTTAAAATGCATTAAGCAGATATATTAATTTCTGCACACCTCACATACTGTCTTGTCTACAGATATTTTTAGAATGTTCGTGTTATTATCAGGATTATTCGGATGGATATTCACCTAAAGTTAGCAAAGTCGTGTTGCTATCTCACTCACACCTCAAACAATGCCGCCCGGACACGCGCGGCCGAAGCACAAAGTAGGTGCCGCCCAAGTTGAGACAAATATTTTTGAATCACGTGTATGAAATGCGTAGGTAAATTCTATAATCACGCATGAACTAAATTGTTCAATTAGCTATCAAGACGAATGCTATTAACGCCGTAGATATCATTGCAGTTATGTATTTGCCAGACGCCTCATAGCGCCGTTCGTTATTTTATTAGTTTTCAATAATTGACAACCCTGTTTTCGACGGCGTGCGGCTTATAAGCGACCTTTCCGCCACGCAATACGGCCCATTTCAGCTGCTCGCGTCGCCTCGCGCGCCGTTTTGTTTGGTAATAATAATTGTGTAGGCACATAAAAAGCCGGTATTTGTGAACATCAAAGCAGTGAGGCTTCTGTACTTTATATATTCTGTGGTCCAACTTGAAACGACGAAATTGCTTCAGATCCCCAGCATCCAGTTGTTTCAAATGAAAGAGGCACAAAAAAGTAACTATTGCACAATGTCATATATTTTTGTCGCTTTTTGAACGCGGCAAGCTCGGCAGCGGCACCAGCGGTTCGCACTGTTATTGGTTTCAAATTCTTTGGTTATATTTGTATTATAAATAGGACATTTTAGGAAATGTGGTGGGTCTGGTTCAGCATGACCTCTATAGACCTACCAAATTTTATCAGTATCGAAGACTTGAGCCAAATGTACGAATTTTTTGAGAAATACTCTTTAAATGGCGTAGCATAGGAATGCTTCCCACAAATCTAAATTTCCTCGGTGACCAATATGAACTGTGCTTTGATTTTGTCTATTAAATATGTATTAACCAAATGTAATTACGTTCAAAACCACGTAATGAGTTAAAATAGTACATGAAACCACAGATACGCTAGCCACGTCTGGTCAAACGGCACAAATTAGGCAAAGCCCACAGAGCTGCATTATCAACAGATATTATCTGCGGAATGATTTTGTGGTCCCTTGCCTGTGATTTTAATTTTATCTACACAATAATAAATATTAGTGTTGAACAGGAATTCTGGTCTCTAAATAATATTTATATATTTCATAATTAACGCTTTTCAAACAGAAATTTTGCCTAGCAGTTTAATAATACCCAGCGTCATCATTCTATCTCTAGTAACTTTCATAAGACATTAACCGCAAATTCATTATCTTTATTATTTAAGCTTTCCATAATGTTATCTCATTTACCTCACTTGAGTACACCCAATACACGCGTGTATTTAACAGACTTAACAAACGTTAACGTAACTTACAGTACAGTATTTCAGATTAGGAGAGCTAGCTGTTCGGCGTTAACATACAAAAGCGCAATATAACACTCGAAACAATATTCTTTTCTCCCCTAGTCGCTAAAAAGTAGTCTCACCCAACGTACGCACACTTAAACGAACTTAGAAGGTCCATTTTATTGCCGAAAAGAAAAGGTGCTTAGGAGCTAGCCCGGTAAAGCGAGCTGTAGTCGTCCTCACAAAAGAAAATATACCGTAATAGTCTGGGCTACTGCCAATGAAACTGATGACAAAAGCGATACAATACAAGAAAATGTAATAAGACCTATATTTCCTCGCAACTTTACTCTTGAATGTGTATTCGCAGACTACATAATACGAATTGAAAAGTAACAAAGTGCTGCCAATATTTTTGAAAATATTTTCACCAAATTCTCTCCGATAACTGATTTATATTGTTTACTATTTTCCAGTGTTTGTCTCCCGTAAATGTATCTCAGTTTCAATTTGTGGACGTTCCGGGTTGCCGATAACTTTGGAATTCACGTTGGAAATTTATTTGGGCTAAATAGACAAAACAAAAGAGTGAAAGAATAAGAATTTTTCGTTCGGAATTCCTGGAAAGAATGTTCTAGTGACCCAATTTCGGGTTGTTACATCTATAGCATTTCGATTGCGAAATATTAAGGTGATATTAAATATTGAAAAGGAAAATCATCTATAAATATTATACGTAAATATACCACGCACACCGCACAGTATACCTATTAACTACATTTCTACTAATCGACGATAAGATTTTTTTCCTTTTTTTTATCCGTAATTAAGTTTCCACGATTAACACACATTCTTTCAACGAAAATGGGTCTTAATCGCGTACCCGACGTTTCGAGTATGCATATCATTGCAGTTGTGAACCCGGAGACTGTCATTTTTTTAAGTTCCGTTTCATTTTTCTATTTGTATCTGACGATCAATTATCGTGATAGTGTTCTTAAATGTATAACATCTGATTCTAATCAAAATATCCTTTTCATCACACTTGCTGCCTAAGCGCGCCATTGTTTGCGCGCGCAGCGGAAGTAATAGAAAAGTGAAATTCCCTAGGGAGTAATGGAAATGTCAGTACGTCATTTAATACTGTTATTTCTTAAAACTTATTTTTTTGTCGGCAAGTGTGATGAAAAACATTGTATGCATCACGGTCGGTAAGCGGAATACTAACTCGAGTCATAAAAGCCCTCCGCCTAACTGCGTCGGGCTTCTAACACTCTCGTTATTAATTCCGTACTTACCTCCCTTGATGCACAATGTACTATTAAACCCTTCAAATTTTCACGAGCTACTCCAACTTTGTTTTAATTAATCCGAAATCGATACTAAATGGCAAATAGTTACTTTGTTATAATTTACATAAGTTAGAAACGTAATGTAGCGTAAAGCCACAAACACAGGCCCGAGTTAACGGGTTCGTAGAACGGCCTGTATTCTCAGATATTCATTACATGTACCACAATGACAGTAAAAATACATTCATTTATATTGGCTATGATACTATTCGTTTTGTTTGGCTATCGTCTAATGCTGCACATTTCCAATCATCGTTATATTATAATTTTTTTATACAGCATCTCGAAAAAGTGTTTTCTTACTCCTGTTTTTTAATCAATCCGTTATGCTTTTTTGAGCACATGATTGGTATGTCAGTATGTCGCCGCGAGATAGATTTTCCGTCTTTTACTAACTATATGAATAAAAGAGGGACGGATAGTCTATCTCGCGGCGACATAATTATCGGATAAATCCTGTGCTAAGCCTACATATTGTATTAAGCCGTATTTTTTTTATTTGAAACTAGTTAAGGGTGGGTTGTACCAAACAGTCAGTCATCGTTCTTCGTCGGTTAAACTTCTTTGTAATCTATTGCGTAATATGCATCTAAATGTGTTTATGTCATTTTATTTCCAATATCGGCCTAGTTGGTAGTGCTTACGAAGCTGGAGAGGTTAGATGTTGTTATTGTTGTATTTATCTATGTTATATATCACCGCTTAGTACTCACACTACAACCCTTAATTAAATTTACCATGGCATTTGGTCCATTTTGTGTAATGTTCTCTCATTATTTTAATACAATAAGTCCCATTTTATTAAAATATTCTTTAAAAACAGTGAAACTTTAATTAATACATTCATAATCATGCTATCATTTATCTATGATATTTTTTTGATTACACCACCCTCTACAAATTCAACGCAACGGAGAGTTGTGGAGTTCACGGACTATTGTGGTAGACACACATTTTTGAGTGGCTTAAGGTTGTAGTACCTTTGAAACATGAAGTACAGATGTCGCTAATGATTAGTTTCACAATACCATTGGCTAAATTCACTGTGATTCACGGAAGGTCGTCTGGTGTAATTGGAAGCACGTTGGACCGGCAATCCAGAGGAAGCGGGTTCGAATCCCGTGACAACCAGAGTCTTTCGCAGTTATTTTTTTCTATGGTAAGCACATCTGTTACGACATTGTGAGATACTTTTTTCATTTTCATTTACATATACTTGTTTACAAAATACGACGGGTATTGAATTACCGTTTCAGAATTAACGCCAAGAAAACAGTTTGAAACAAATGTAATTGAAGAGTGGGTTGGATAGCGTTTCGTTTGGAACTTGTTCCTTTAGTTTCCGAACAAATTACTGTGCCCACACGGCTAGAAGAATTTAATATTTCCCAATACTATCAGTATCTGGGATTGGGTTAGCGGGCAAATAGGTTGGCTTCGTTCTATTTCCGTTTATTAAGTGGGTGTGTATGTCGCTTAAGGTGGAACGATTTCCATATAAAACAATAGTGGATTATTAAGCCTGGGTCGCGTTTTATAAAGTTACATTTTACAATATCGCTGTTTGCCTCTCTAACGCACGCACATATTGGCTAGAAAGAGAGGCAAACAGCTAAAATTGTAAATACTTTATAAAACGCGACTCTGGTTTCTTCTCCAGGGATTTTCTTATTATTCTTTAGTTTGAGTCTGTATGATTATTTGTTTTTTTTTTTGTTTATTATATGTTTGTTTAATAGACATCAAACAATATTACAGCTGTCAAAATATACAATGCGTCGTATGATAAAGTATGGTAAAAAAATTATAAGAAAATTTAATTACATACATATAATAAATTATTATCCTCGCAGAACTTCAATGAATAGGGTTTCAATGTGGATGGTTTCTCAAAACATAAGTCGCAGTAAGGTACAAAATTAAAAATTTGTTCAGCAAGACGGCAACTTCATAATTGGTATTTTTAACGATTACAAATGCAGAATAAGTTGCTACCTGCTAGATATTTGTCCTATGATATTTAATTATAATCACGCCAATTGAAATTGACCCCACAAAACAAAAAATCTCCACATCCACAAAAATATTGTGTATAAAAATGCGTACGAGTAAGTAACAAAAAAATTAAAAATGAGTCATGTTGTTGATAAAATTGCTTATTAAGTCTGAAATGATTTTTTTTCTCAAATATCATTAAATTAACGTCCTTATGTCAACAATTTCAAATTTAATAAATTTGAAAAAAAGACGACGTCTAATATTTCGAAGTGATACATTTTTGCGTCGCACCTTTTTAATGTAAGCTGTCAGTTCAAAGAGACAAAAATGTGAGCAACTTTACACGAAAAACAGAATATAACTTGTTTGATGATTCGCGTCGGTATTTTAAAGGAAAATAAAGTTAGAGATATTTTGCTGCCGGAGAAGATTATGTTTAAATAATATAGAAAGTAAATGTAATTTAACTCATGTGTATTTACTATTTAATCGTACGCGCCGTGCTCGCGAGGCGTGAACGTGGACTTTATGCTTGATAGTGGGGGCCTAGGCTCTCCGACACCTGTCGCGCGTAGTGATTAAACCGTTGAGGCCACATGAGTTTAACCGTTTAATAGCCTTTATTGTAATATTTTCTAAGGCTAGGTATTTTATAAGGTGAATATAAAATTTAAAAAAAACCGGCCAAGTGCGAGTCGGACTCGCGCGTGAAGGGTTCCGTACCATTATCAATTTATTATTAAAAAAATACAGTTAAATCAACCTACCTCAAAAACTATAGGAGATAATTTAATCAAACCAAAAATCGTTGATAGAGTTTATTAATGTGCATAATATATATATTTTTTAGAATTTTATATCGCGTAGTTTAAAAAATAGAGGGGGGGGACACACTTTTCAGACTTTGAGAGCTGATATCTCGAAAACGATTTGCTTAAATAAAAATGAGATTTATAAACCTTCATATCATTTTCAAAGACCTTTCTATTAATACCCCACACGCTTATATACAACAAAAAAAAATTTTCTATCCCTCAGTTACATGTATGGAGGGCCCCCACCCCAATGGTTTTTTTTACAATTTAGTATCATAATCCTATAGCGGTTTATACAACACATATCCTTACCAAATTTTGTTACTGTAGCATTTATAGTTTCCGAGTAAATCGACTGTGACAGACGGACAGACGGACAGACGGACATGACGAATCTATAAGGGTTCCGTTTTTGCCATTTTGGCTACGGAACCCTAAAAACGAACGGGTCTTAATCCCAACGGGTCTTAATCTTAACGGGGCTGTAGTATAGGTGTACCTAATGTGACGTGACGTCACATGACATTTAGAAAATAGAAAATATATTTAATTAATATACGTAACAAAGGCATATCAGATTACTTCCATATATGTAAGTTGGTATAAACAACCAACACTCACCCCTCATTTCCCATTTTCCACAACGCACAATTCAGGGCAGGGAATCTCGTCCGCGTGGAATCCCGTGATTTACAAATGTAAGCGTGGTGAACATCCATTTTTGAACCATTGGATGTTGTGAGTGTTGTGTGTAGGCCTAGTGACAACCCTAGCCTAGAAGTGAATAATCAAGATCAAGTGCGGGTAGTTCGAAAAACCCGCGCAGCTCGAAGGTGTTGATACATTCTCTCGCCAGTCTGCCTGCGACCACGGGTGTAACGTCATGCCTGAAACATCAGGATATAATTAAACGTAAGTTTACGCGATTAAGACCCGTTTGTCTTTAAAATATGAACGTTATAAAAGACCTAACCTAGGGTGCCGCCGGCAACGGAGCGGGCCCAAGCTGCCGGTGGTTAAGGTCGCAGAGAGAGGAACCGACGGACTATCCGCGCCGTGTCCAGGATTACCTGCATCTGACCCTTGATCCAGCCACCTATCGCGAGACTCTTAAGGTATTGGTCGAGACTCTTCGCTATTACTGTAACGACTATCGGGACTATGATCGTCCGAGTCAACAACCCACATGGCGGTTATCTAGTGGGCCAAGTCTAGGTACTACACCCGGGTAAGAGCGGACTATTTTTCGGTGAGTTGAAAGGATGTCACAAAAAAAAACATAAATTTATTCCCCCTAACTTTTACCTGCAGATGTGTGATGTACGTTAAAAAAAAGAAATTAAGCTTTCAATATAAATTTACTTGTTGCTGCTCAGCCGAATAGCTGCTTAGGAGTAATCGACACTCAAACTTGCACTATTTTTTTTTCAAGACACCCAACCGAAAGTTCTTGTATCCAATTTCAACTCTAAAGTAAGGAGAAGAAGGTGCATAGCTTCCTGTTAAAAATCGGATCACCAACAATTCTCGAAAAATTCACTTTTTTTTTAAACATTCGTAGCTCACGACTGATGCAGCTGAGCGGTTGCTACATACTAGCGAGAGGGGCGAGACGAAATGGCGTCATGCCTAATATTGTCAGTGAGGAAAAAATACTACTATTTTAGTAGTTATTGCGGTCATCCGATCTTACATTAGATCCGATCTTAGATGGGTGTACCTGACTTAACCATTTAATTATTATTATAGTAACATCAACCATATTTGAAGGAGAAACGATTCAACAAAACCTTAATGTAAAATGATGATAAACGATGACAAGTAATAAGTCAAACTTCACTTATCAACAGTCTTGGCTAATTGTAGTTTAATGTTTGTTTAATGTACGGGAAAGGGACGTGAGTTATGTGTTTGCTAATCTTGTATTTATTACATTTACCTACATTTCAGGACTTCATGATTGTGGGTGGTTTTACAATATTTGATGTTATTTGGGCGTTTTCAGAAAACGTTATTGGAAACACTTTGTTATTTAATTTGGACAAAGTTAGGCTTATTCGACTATTTCGACTCAGAATCACGAACTCTTTCGATTCTGTTAGGAGAAAAAATATGTCCCATAATTTTTATACAGTTTTCGTTCCTTCCATTACGCCAACGACTTTGAACATCTATGAAAAAACGGTATCGTAATGGAAAAACATTTTAGGACATTTTTTTTCTCCTATTAGAATCGAAAGAGCTCGTGATCCTGAGTAGCAAGCCCAAACTTGTCCGAATTAAATAACAACGTGATTTCAACAACGGTTTGGAAAAACTACAATTTATGTCCATAGATTAAATCTAACTAATCTACTTAACCTAACCTATATCTAAGATTGGCCCTTGTGGCATTGTACCGAGGATGCTGGCGGCATTTCCTCGCTGTATCGCAATACTGATGCGTTGTGCGAGGAAGTCGCCAGCTCTTCGGTCTTTAGTTACATCAACCAGACGTTTCGCGATCTCAGCAAACAATTTGCGTGCGCTGGGGCCCCAAGAACCTAAAGTTTCTACGGTTTGTGAAAACGCCCATTTATGCTTATCTACATCGAATACAGTGTGTATCAGAACGAAAGAACGAAAAGCAAACCTTTTAGACTGATGATGACAAAAGTCTAAGACTTAAAAACCTTTATAACCTTTGGTTCAGATTAATTTTTAGTAAATAAAATATGTAATTAGTATTAAAATAATGCAAATCCACGAACTCGTGTCACAATGTGCCAAAGACAAAAAATGCTATTGATGTTCGTTTATATTTTTTTCCTTTTCAACTAGCGCTTGGCTTTTGACGACTGCAATTACTCATATGAAAATCATCATCGTATCAGCCGAAAGACGTCCACTGCTAAACATAGGCCTCCCCCAAAGATTGCCACAATGACCGGTCCTGTGCCACCGGCATCCAGCGACCTTCGCCAAGTCATCAGTATTCATATGAAAATATGTCACCTGAACACACTAATTTTAATAACCCATAATTCAAATCAAAACTTCTCAAAAAGTTTTAACGAATCCAACCGACTAGAACTTTTGAATTCAAATCACTCCATACGAAATACGTACGAACTCAAATTCACGCCATAAAGGGAAGGTGGGCTAATTGCGAACGTTTTCGACACTAACTGACACTTAGCTCGGAATTACGGCCGTTTGTGACACTCAAAGTAAGCCAGGATTACTGACTCTGTAAAACAGTCTCGCGTATGGTATTATGAGTCATTTTAAAGATAAGAAACACATTTGATAGCATAAGTGAAAAAGTGCTAAAGTAGAACATTAATTTCATGTTCGTTTTTAGGTACCGGAGTGTAACTTATAGTCTGGGAGATCTAAGAATAGAACAGAATAGAAGAACTTTTGATAGTTATATATTAATCCTTATTAATAGGAACCCATATTCCTCCGCATATTCTGGCTGAAAACGATAAGAAACGAGGATTTGTGGAACTTGTGCCGTCAGATTCCAATCGCCCAAAAAGTAGCGCAGCGGAAGTGGAGATGGATCGGGCATACTCTTCGAAGAGAAGCAACGAACCTCGCTAGTATCGCCTTTGAGTGGAGGCCTCAAGGCGGAAAACGAGCTCGTGGTCGCCCTGTACACACATGGAAAAGAAGCGTGGAGAGCGAATTGCGAGCCGTAGGTCTGACCTGAAGCGAAGCCAAGAAGGCTGCTCAAGACAGGAAAGCGTGGAAGGATCTTGTGGAGGCCCTATGCACCTCCGGGGCGGTGCCCTAGGAATTACAACAACAACAATATGAACCCAGACTCACCATTTTTTCGATAGGCTCATTTCTAAACTGTCAAATGTTCATTCTTAGAAATCGACAACTTCTTATAGAAAATGTATGCAATATTGATATTATTATAAATAAAATCATTTACGTAAATGACTCATCAAAAGTAAAGCTAATATGCGCACGTCTTTGCCTTTCTGTATGTACTAATAGAGTGCAATGGCAGTTTTTGATTGTTTTACATGTATTTTCAAATTTCTGTGTACAATTTGAACTTTTTTATTTAAAAACCTTATACGTGTATAAACAAATACCCACTACCATTGTTATTTACGTCCAGCATAAAACCAAGTGTTGCAATATATCAAATTGTTACATTCAAGTGAAAGACATTGTGCTACAAAATCTGATTTACTGAGATCCGATTTCTATTGAGGTGGAAATTGCATTTGCGTTGGGATTGAGAATGGTGGACAGATGTAAATAAAAAAGAAAAGCATTTTAGTTTCTCAGTTCTATAGGATTATTCAATAAATCCGCCGTCTGAACAGCGTATAGAAGCTGTAATGTGTACGCAGAACACATACAATTATAATAAGTTTGAGACGTTTTGTGTAGACCCAGTAGAAAACAAAAAAAGTAAGTAAACCTATAAACTTGCATTAATTGATAATCACGCTCTTTCAGAACATGATCTTGGTCTTAAACTTAAGGGTGCAGCTCCACTGACGCGGAGCGGAGCGAGCTGTGGGAGCTCGACCAATGAGACCGCATCACAGTGTTTCGAATTCGAATTAGAAGAATGTAATTGGTCAATTTTGCACAGCACCGCTCCGCTCTGCGTCAGTGGAGTCGCACCCTATTTGCTAAAAGCTTGAGTTCACATACATACATTGTCTGTTAAAATTACTGATGTTTGTTAGCATTAACGCGTAAAATAAATATACGAACGTGTTTCATAATATGTTTTAAAGACAACAAATGCTATTGAACGTCAGCCATATTTGTGTGTACAATGTACATGGTATTAATAAAACCAATTTACAATGAAAAATAGCATAAAATAAACTAACACTAAGGAAATAGGTACCTAAAACTATCTATACAAAAAGTACATGTCTACAAAGTCGACAAAATACATAAAATTAAACTGAAATAGTGAATAGTTATTATATTTTTATAACTCTTCTAACTATATAAAGGTATATTCCATTGAATCTCAAGGCATTTCTAGATATTCACTAAAATCAGAAGCGTGTTAAGCGGTGAACTCACCTACGGTTCGTTTCATAAAACTATACTCGTGAGTAAAGCCTCGCATTACGGACAGCCACACAAATAACTATTAACCGACTTCAAAACAGGAGGAGATTCACAACTGAATCATTATTATGTGCGTATGTTACTCGATACGAGTATCTCCGAGAACCGATTTTCAACTTTTTTTTATAATCAAACTGGGTCGCGTTTTATAAAATTACAATTTTGCTGTTAGCCTCTCTTTCTAGCCAATATGTGCGTGCGTTAGAGAGGCAAATAGCGAAATTGTAAAATGTGACTTTTTGTATTGTATTGTATCCTGGCCATTTTTTTTCCGCAACTCGATATCAAACGTGCCTATTTTGCGTGGTCCCAACGCTGGCCCAGTACTTGTTGGGGACTTCACATACACCCTTAAATTTCTTCGCAGGTGTATGCAGGTTTCCTCACGATGTTTTCCTTCACCGTAAAGCACTTGTGAATATCAAATGATATTTCGTACATAAGTTTTTTGAAAAACTCATTGGTACGAGCCGGGGATCGAACTCACCAGCCGTGCGTTTTATAACTTTATGTGACTTTATAACCCCGCTATGGTCCCTTTGGCACGAAGTCAGGGTTTGATAATGGTGTCTTCAAATCGGTTGAAGTCGGTTTTTAATTAAAGTTTATCGTTATGATAAATCGATGGCCCATACGTAAATCATCGAATCTTAAACAAACGTTTCTTTACTTTCGATGATTTACGTAGGGGCTGTCAAAATATGTCACATGCGATAGTGTAGCGAGTTTCCAGCTGAAAGCCATACAATCTAGGGCCAACATAAATGTAAGTATTTTGGCTTCCTAGCACTATTATGTGGAGTTGTGAACTATTCATCAAGATTACTGAAACTTGCGTAGTTTGCGCAGGTTGTGGAACTTTGGTGGAACCAGTCTTTGTTTACCTACAATATGAGTCAGGTAAACATGAAAGCATGTAGGGTAAAACTAGTTAGCCTATCTGACGAAATTGGGACTTTATTCTGAAATAAGGTAAGGGTAAGATGAAATGGTTTTTTAATGGGATAAGACAAAAAGCTACCGGTAGTGGCTCTGCCAGAAGGGCGCCTTTTTGTCTTACCCCATTAAAAAAACCGTTTCAACTTACCCCACCTTATCTTATACAGTGTGTGGCCTTTAACCCGGGAGAAAAATGAAATGAGTGACTCCTTAAACTATCGACAATAATCCTGTCAAAGGTCCCGGTGTTTCAAAGTGGTTAAGTTCGGAGATATTGTCATTCAAAGCTATGGACCTTTAGTACTGGATATTGGCAGTACGATGTCGTAGCTTGTCAGTCGCAAGACATCTTGATAGTATACCAGGTACGAAGTCATACTTAACAATAATTTTGTTTTTATTTTTACACTAATTTGTTACGGTTTAAACAAAAATTGTACATTTTTCAATGATTTAAAAATGATAACTTATTGACAACTTTTAATTTAAGTAAATGAACCCATATAATGAAAAATACATGAACAAAGAATTACAAAAAAGTTTTTTTTTTAAATTATAATATGTGAAAATGATTGTTGATCAGCTTATTAATGCGCCGTTTAAATCCGGTTTTCGCCCCAGTTGTAGGCCACACACTGTATAATGGAAATCAACGGTGATTTCCATTATACAGTGTGTGGCCTACAACGGCGCATTAATAAGCTGATCAACAATCATTTTCACATATTATAATTTAAAAAAAAACTTTTTTGTAATTCTTTGTTCATGTATTTTTCATTTTTCATTTTGATTTAAACTGTCACGATTATCACTCATACAAGTAGTGTATTATTGGTGCAGCTGGATCAGATAAGATCCAGCTGCACCAAAAATACACATTCGAATACTAATTTGAATCGATTCAAGAAGTTATCATTCAAATACACATTTTGTTGGCGTCAATTAAGGCGCCTGATGAAAATGCACATGCAATGCGACCTTTGCAGCTCACCGCCTCTTAGTTATAAGGATCTTTTAATATAATTTTGCATGTCACTCAGTCAGTCACTATTAAATCCACAAGTCACAGCTAACGGACGTCTCCTTATTTTAATCACCCTGAAGTTTTCTGCACCAAATCCCTCACACCCTTGAACACATTTAGTGGAATACTAATTTGAATCGATTCAAGAAGTTATCATTTCAAATACACATTTAGTGGAGAACTAATTTGAATCGATTCAAGAAGTTATCATTCAAATACACATTTAGTGGAATACTAATTTGAATCGATTCAAGAAGTTATCATTCAAATACACATTTAGTGGAATACTAATTTGAATCGATTCAAGAAGTATTCATTCAAATACACATTTAGTGTCCCGCAAGAAGTCTGTCACGTAAAAATGTATTCAAATAGTGAGGTAGACGAAAGCTATTAAGTTCTGGTTTTAGGACATTTTTACTCCAGAATTAACATTTATCCATTCGAATATTGTATTTATTTACACCAATGGTACCAAGTCTACGAACCATTTATCTTTTCTGATTACTCGCGCTGATACTCGCAAACCAGTATAATATATACGCATTCGCTTAGATTTTTAATAACAGTTAGTTATTAAAACACCGCAATAGTGTTCAGTGTTCATTAGTTTAACATCGTGACGTCCGTGTAGATGACATTGACACAGTCCATTTTTTATTTATTATTCAGTTGCGTTTTTTATTCAATACTTCAAGTGACTTTAGGTTTGATATCTATGAGGATACTAATAATAGTATTGTGTTTTATATGTCATATATAATATAGAAAAGAAACCACATGTACTTATTCATAAACATACTTTATTTTGTTTAAAAAAAACATAGTAAAGAGTGAAACATTTGTTTTAATGTTTATTTTTTACAATAGACAATGGCCAAGATCAATACCTTTTACGTGTACTCTTATCTACATAGTATTTATTTAAGAAGTATATCACTCAAATATCGTGTTATCTTTTACAAATTAGAATTAAGTAGACTTCTGAGACATTGTACCTCTAGTCAATGGTGTACCCATGTGGGGAGTCCGATGACAAACCCTCATCTATCTTATCTATTACTCTACGCGTTAATTCGTAGACTTCGTCTAATATTGTATTTTTCACAACATATTGGGCACATAGCTCAGCATTACATTTACAGATACATTCATAATTCTCGTCTAGTTTGCTACTGTTGTAAATTTCTATTTTTATGACTTTTGTGCCACCATTCCGATGTGGTTTCTTGATAAACGAGTAAACAACGGGTGCTGCTTTCCTCTTGACCCCCGAGGACAGACGTCTTACCCCCGATCCAACTTCACTCTGACTTTGATTTAGAGATGAAGTGAGAGGAACGAAGTTGAACAGGTGTTCTGATGTATCCTGTAATGAATAATTAATTATTAGTTCAATTAATGTCTAACTATTCATCTGAAAGTATTTAGGGGGAGACCAAAAAATCCAATCAAATACCGTAATATAAAAATATACAGTAAGATACAATTATTACAGATAAATGAAATACAATTTAGAGATTTAAGTTCCCCACTATTTATCCATTAGAGATTTACTTAAATAAATTTAAAAATTATTATACCAATTTTTTATAAGTGCTCTATTTAAATACTATAATGTTTATTAAAAAGGACTTACCGACATATTTTCAGTAGAACTAACTGCTGTTAAAAATATTGTATTGAATAAGTTTGTTCACTTATTTTCAGGATTTATATCCGAAAATATCATCGTTATTAGAGTTCAAAATATCATGTATTTTATTGAAATTCGTATATGGAAAGTCATATGGAGTGATTGGCGACTGACAAATATGATACCGTCTGTGTTGATATCCATATACCGCTCGGCGAATCATAATCATAATAAGTTAAATAGAATTGAAGCGTGAAATTGATTCTTAATACATACGGTTAGTCATCAAATTGTATTGACATACGTGTGGATTTACAGAGTGGAGCAATAATGCGCTGATGCAAATAAAATATACTAGCTCATATCGTGACTTCGTCTTCTTATTTAAGATTAATAGTATGTTTAAAGCAAAATAAATCCAGAAAAAAGATAGATAAATGAATGTAAATAAATAGCAGCCAAAATCATAACCCACTTCTGCGTTACCGTAGTCGGGTAAAAATCGTGTTTGTTCTTACTTTAACAGATTATATTATATCTAATAATTTTTGTGCAGTTACGGCCATAAATATAATATATTAGCACTTCACATACAGATGTCTGATAAGGTGAAAAATGTATACTTATTTTTGTCGTCGACCGTTCACATATACCATACCTACCTGCCCGCAAATCATAATCATAATCATAATATGTGAATAAAATAAAACATACCAAATTGAGTCTTAATACATGCGTTTAGTGATCAAATTGTGTTGAAATACGATCGTGTGCATTCGTATTTTGAAGAGTTATTAGTAATAATGCGCTGATGCAAATAAAATATACTAGCTCCTATCCTGACTTTGTCTTCTTTTCTAAGATTACGAGTACTAGATAAACGAACGTATACAATTATAATGAAGTTACTTGGTACAGTCAAGGGCATTAATATATATATATATATATATATATACATATATATATATATATACACACTTCTCCATACTGATCCTTTACAAATGTGTCTATATATTAATGCACTCGACTGTACGTACCTGCACATTTTGTTTTACATAACTGATGTATTGTTTTCGTTTGTTGTTGATTAAAGGTAAGTATCTACTCAAAATATATTGACTAAATATGAAAATAAAATGTTATTATTTATTGATAGGAAGTAAACCCACAGTATGAAGGTAAGCGAAATATAGAGCTTCTACTTTAGGCTAAGTGCTGAATTGCTGATGTGCCTTCGAAACTGTACCTTTTTAATCGCGTCGACAAATTTCATAATGGGAGAGCTCCACGTGAATGTTCACTACTTAAGCCGCCCGATCGGGCCTATTGCTTCATTCCGATAAACAGGAAGCAAGGAAACCCACTCTTCTCTTCCAACTCCAGCTACAGCACATCATCATCATCATGTAAGTATGAATCAATGTATATGTTAATGTTACTAATAGGTACTAGAATCATCATAAACTCGTAATAACCAATTGAAGAGTGTCTTTTTAAATGGGCTTATTTTGTGTGATCACTTAGACAAAGAGCATACTTTGTGTGAAAAAAAAAAAAAAAACTCATAGAGAAATAACCCCTTTGAAAAGACACTCCTCAATTAATAATTATTTAA
>JALPQI010002864.1:0-98678 GCA_025490895.1 Thaumatotibia leucotreta | reverse complement strand
GACATAATTCCTAAGAACAAATCTTCGTATGCCTTATAGTTTCAGACTTTTCCATACTGACCGATTCGAATGGGCCACCCTGTATATCATTTACGATTGTTTACATTATGAAAACTAATTCTGACTTGATTATGAAGAATTCTAGACCAATTTAATTGATTGATTGCAAGCAGACTTTTTGGTACAGTCATGTTTTCTTTTATTTATTAGGCACACTAAACAAACAACATCCTATACGTGTTCAAACAATAATGACAAAAATCAGACATGTTTTAAGTACCTAAGTAAAAATGTTGCCCAAAATAAGTATAAATATATTTATACTATAAAGATAATGCAGAACATACATTTATTATAAAAAAAATAGGTAGCCAGGAACCGTTGCAAATAGTAGGTAGCTACGATACGAGTAGGCAATAAATAGTAATGAAAATCGGTATTACTGAAAACGAATATTACGCTGTTCTACTATGTTCTACTACATACTTTCATTATTAAAATTGGACATTTTGGAGTTTCTCCGTGTATATTATTAAATTATATTTCGTTTTTATTTTAATTACTTTTGTAAATATAAAAAAACTTGTCTAAATATGGAGCTTCAATCACATCACAAACAAAATTTTATCTCTTATGCATAAATTTGATAGAGCATTATTTTAAAGGTTAAAAAATTTAAATTTGATAAACCATGTTTGGTCTTTAATTTATAGCAAATAATAATTTATAGTCTTTAATTTTTACAGCAGTCCCTGAAAAGAAGAATTATTTATCTAGGTCTACAAAATGAGCCCATGGCTACAGGTCTTTAAAAATGTATTTAAAATTAGATTTATTTTACCGATGTTGTTAAATACTGAATGAACACTGTTGTTTATTATTAACTATAAATAAAAACAAATGAACGTTATAAAAGAAAAACAAATTAACGTGGTTAAAATTTTATTTATTTATTTTAATTATAAAGTGTGATACTGTATTACCATAGTTCACAAAACATTATTTTCTTATTCCGACATGTCGATTCTCATTAGTCATTAAGTACTTTTTGATCGCCCCTCGTAATGTTACATACAGGTACGAGTATTTGCAGATAGACAATGGTCACTATTTTATGTCGGTTGTGTAGGCGACTCAGTGTCAATAGTGCAACAGATTGCCCTTGCGAATATGCAGCTCGACGCATCAGCGTAATTCGGTTAAGTGCAGGAATGCAGCGTCCTGCGAATTGACGAGGTGGAGATCGAGCGATAGTGTCGCACGTCACGCGCTGGCTCCCGTGCCCACGCATGACAAATTCGGTCTTGAGTTGATACTAATAAGGCCGAGTTTACCATATGTGGATATGCGTGCGTAATTACAATTAGCCAGTGATAGCATCCTCGCTGCGACACTCCGCTGCACCCGCGCGGCGACGCGACAGTTTCCGCCAGTCTTTACATGCATTCAACTTTGATTGATGTTCGAGCATTATGATTTGTATGACTATTGAATTATGAAATATGGATTTGAATACCCGAACAATCCCGTATCCTTGCGTTTACGAGTGAGACAATAGACACTCTCTCCGTTTTGTTCTACCGGTAGCGGTGGAAACTTGATATAGGTACCCCTAGAAAAGATTTGTCGGTGATGTGCAGCTGTAGAGACTAGAATTGGCAATAATGGTTTTTCTATCAAGACAATATCCTGATGGTACTTCTAATATAGTTATAGTGTTGGTTTAACAAGTTCTCGTTAAATTGTGAATATTATTAATCATAATAATGGATTTGCTGAATACCTATTCAATCCAAATTCTGAATTAATATGCACTGTTGACTTTGATTTGTTACTCAAAAATTTTAATTCTATGACTTAAATATTTTTGAGTTTTCGTTTGCATTTGTGTGTTTAAAGTAGGTATGTTTTGAATAAATTCTTATACAAAATCATTCTGCCTTCAACAACATCGAAATACCAAGTTTTGCACCTAACCAGATTGTGTGATGTGAGTGAGCACCCTTTCAATTTCGTCAAGAATTTGAAGGACCTTCAAGCTTGAATTGGCAGTTTAATCTCCGTACCTGCCTACTCCAGCACCGTACGGTCGACGAATGAAATAAGTTAATTTGGGTGGCACTCGGGCCACAGAGGTGGTCAAGCTTTGTGGCCCGCAGGTGAGGGCAACCTTGTTACGGAATATGCACTTCAATCTACGAATCCCTCCTCGGGCCCCCGCCTGGGACGAGATGTTGATGGATTATTTGTGAAGTGCCTTTCAACTCGTTCGCGCGTTAAAACGGAGGCAATCCCTCCGCCGCCGCGGCCTGTGTTTACCTAATCAGTTTATTGGCCCCCGCGCCGCCCCGTGCCTCCAGCCATGTTAAATTTATTTCCAGCAGCAGCCCGGCCCCCGCCCCGCGCTCGTCTCCCGGCCCTCGTCTCGGAAACCCTTCTGCCTCCTGCGCGCTGTTCGACACGACCGAACACTGATATTACATTTATTGAAAAAAAAACCTAAAACTCCTGAGAAAACTTCCTCGCAAGCTGTGAGCGGCTTTTACATTTTTTACCCCAAAAAAGTGTGTCAGAGGGGTGCTCGGGGCGCCCGGGGTGCGGAGAGAGAGGACAGGTCGCAGAAAACAGTTTTTTAGCGAAAAAACGAAGGAGCGACACAATGGGTGACCCACTTCCCGCCGTGGGAAGGAATAACGACCGCTTCTACGTTAAAACTCACGAATTTGTGCAATAAAAAATGCATTACCCCATATTTTTTAAATTCGCGGAGAATAAAAAGCATCGCGGCTTTGTGCGCGGAAGAAGGGTGAGATTTATGTCGGAAATAACGGTTTTCGCAAAAAAACTCAGCTGCGACAAACACAGGCGCGCCTACTGACATACATCGAGCTATTATTTCAGTATTAGTACAATGGTTCATCACCGCGAACATTCCTGAAGAGCGCGACGCAACTCTTGCAGTCCCCGGTCTCATGCAACGGCCGTTGTGACGGTTAACGGTTTCTCAAACAAAAAAATCTTATCTTACCGATATAAGATTAACACCTGGTTATTAGCCAAGATAAAGGTATCTACTTACTCGTATATTTATAACAAATCTCAACATACGAAAGCAACAGCTTTACAAATAATTAAGTACCTAATAAAGTAATAGGTAACATTACAATAACTAAGCATTTACTTATGCACTTTTCCAACCTGATGTAGCTAGGGATATTTCTTTATTGATTAATATCGTTTGATTTTCAATTAGGTACTTTAGATATATTACGTCTACTGTTTTTGACCCTAAAATGTGTGTAACAATGAATAAAAATTGTCATGTGACCTAGGCTCGCCATGTTGTCACAATTAGGTTCATTGGATTCGATTTGACCTAGCTAGAAAAATGTTCATGGGTCTTACCCATGCGAAGCAAAGAAGCATACAAAGCGCCCGAGAATGTGCACTTGTGGAGCATATACGATACCAGAAGTCGTTCTTGTGTCGACGACAAAAAGGACAAGCGACAACAAGTTTATCATTTTTCATCTCTTTTTGTTCGATAATACGTTGGTACCTACTCAATTTGTGCTTGCGGCCATACATTGAATCAATATCAGTGAATATATATTATAGATATTACACATTATCGTATCTGACTACAAGCATATTTTTTCGCCCCATTCTACTTTACAAGCCAGGTAACTTTAGCATAAATTTACGATGTGTTAAAAACGTTTAAATATTATCACTTAGTACCACTCGCATTTTTTTATTAAGTAGTTGTTTTGTGAATAACTTGAAATTTGTGAGATTATATCTACGGGCGGCACGTGTAATTACGGGTATCGTTCATGTTAATGGGGTCTGAATGACGGTGTTTGCGTCCAGAGCGGAAGTGCTTATTAGTGTAGCCACATAGTCAGCTCATTGTCTTACTTAGTCATATGGCCAATCTCGCACAAACTTCATGAGTTTCGTATTTCGTAGGCAGTCACGGGCAAATCCGTCAGTAATGTTCCGCGCAAGATACCGCGTCCCGACAATCGGAGAGGGTGATTAATAGTACGCCATTTAAATCCACGTTTTCGTAAAAAATGCATATTTCCGATCCCGCATTCATAGCCGTTTTTTATGCAAACGGTTAGTTTAAATTTCGTTTTTGTCAGTGCTGAGCTAGCGTGAGATACTTACTCGATTCTTTTGATCTGAGTTTTTGTACGTCGATAATAGCTTTTATTTTGAATGCGTTAACGGATGTAAATGAGATGTTGCAAAAACCCCATGAAACCATTATTACCTGATTCAGTGCTTTTAGAATTTAGCTTAACGGCATATACGTGACAGCATTCAGGTTAAAACGGTTAGTCACTTGTAGTGCGAGCGGCACGGTGCAGAAATATGTAAATAAGGAAACGGGTTGCGCCGTGATTGTGCGCGTCGCGTGCGGAGGAGGAGGCGTATGCAAACGAGCTGAGGCGGGGCCTAGCCTCCCCTCCCCGCGCCACTCGCACGCTCACCTGCGTGTTGTACAACGAGCAATCTGTTCAGCGCGAGATGAAAAGTGAAACCCCGAGGGGCACCGTGCAAGGGTTGCTGCGCGCACGCACGTCGCCCCCCGCGAGCCCCGCAACCCGCTAGCGCCTGGCAACCCTTCCCGCACGTGCCCCGCTGATACCTAGCCAGCGCGCGCTATGTACGACGCAGGCGCTGTGACAATGGGACCGATTCACTTTCCGGCGAGATTATTGTTATTAGTGGCAGATGAGCTAACAATAGCAAGCACGCGATACGTAGGTACATACCCGTACATGTAGGTGCCAACCTTTTACTACATTGTATCTTAGAGACAAATGATATTGAGATGAAGACAAACGAATTAGCATGTTTTCAATATAAGTAGATACCTAGTTAATACCGAAACAAATTGAGAGACATACGTTACGCACGGCTAATAATAAATATGAGGAAATTACACAAAACGAATTGGCTACAATCTTGAAAAATTAATGCGTCAAAATAAAAATCGTGGTAACCAAAAACTGCATGGTAACACGTGGAAGTACTAATGACATTAATGATTATCGTGCTCCGCTGTAGTAGGCGTACATTAGGTATATCGTTTATCCTAAAATCTTTTGTAGGAACCCCGTATGTAATATCTTTCTAATTTTGCTGTTGACGTTAATTTTTTCGTTAGGTATTCAATTCATATAATACCTAGAGGTACCTATGTAAGTACCTACGTATTATACAGCTCACTTAATTTATACTAGGGTAGTTAAGGTATCAGTTTTTGATTTAACTTTTTAAGATAGTTTTCAAGATAATATTTACAAATCCAAACATTTGTAAAATACCTATCACAAACCCGTAAAAACTGTTGATAACAAATATGAATATCTACGAGTATGCTCCTCTAACGAACATATATAGGTATACAACTAACGGAAGTACGGAAGTGATTTGGAGCATTCCATGAAAACATGTCGTAAGCGACACTGTCTTTTCAATATTTTTGAAAAAATAAATTTTTAAGATGAGTTACGGCAGAATAATAACATATCAAGGCTTTAAGATTGACAGTGTTTCCTAACAGCTAGCATATTTTATTAGGGTAGCTACCATAGTGAGTCGTAAGCGACAAAAAGTAGATGTTTTCATGGAATGCTCCTTTATGTATGTGAACATATGAATAGGTTTTCTGATGTGCAATTTTCATTAAAACATGTTACCCTTTGCAACGGATTTCCTTATTGTAAAACGTCCTCTCCAGGATTCGGAAAGGATTCGGAACTTTGCAAGAATTTTAAAATGTATTTCCAAAATCCCCGAGGAATGGCGACGTCATTGAAATAGTTTAGGTTGCGGAATGCCACGGGGGCAGCGGAGCGCGAGAGTTTGTTTAAAGCGCATCGCAGGCCGGAGGGCAGCGGGCCCTCGCCGGAGGGCGCGCTTTGATGTCGCCGTCAGCCGCTTAACGCTCCGCTAAACGCTTTTCATCTACTCACTCCGCGCCCGCCGCGGCGCATACATGATCCTCTGATGTCTCTGTGCAGCCATTACACAAAATATGTCTATTGCATTGGGTATCTTTATTTCAAACATATCCTAGACTGCAATAAAATTAAGTTATTTTATAGTAGACTGGGCATTTACCTACTTCCTAATGCGTCTATACGCATAGTTAATAGGAGATGCCTATGTCCAGCAGTGGACTATCACATGCTGATGATGTGATGTGATGTGATAGTAGACTAGATTTATCGCTAATTTGATTTCACTATCATGCTCATCAAATGGTGTCTATGATATATTGATTTAAGCTTTCACGATTATCACTCATATTTTAAAGACAAACGGGTCTTACACGAAACGTCAGGATATAATTAAACGTAAGTTTACGCGATTAAGACCCGTTTGTCTTTAAAATATGGTGTCTATGTTGTTATAAGTTTAGTTCTCGAAAATATAAAGTAACAAAAATATTACACGAATTATTTTTCTTTTTATTATAAGAATTATCTATACTGGATGACATTGACAGTGCCCATGCCATACTTTCTTGACGTCAGCATACCGGATCCAAAAAGATCGGATCGGAGTCCAGAAAGGAAATTACCTAATTGACAAAATTGTTTATGTTTGTAGTAATAAAAAATATTAGTAAGTAGGTAATTTATAATCAAAGAGTAGGTACATAACTACATAGGCAACCTATTATTGACAAAATTAATTGTTTGTAAGGGGCAAATCTAACTGGAAAGTAGATAAGACAAAACGAGCCTTCAAAGATTGAGACCGAATATATTGCCATTCCGAAAAACTTTTTGTAAAAGCGTTTGCTACATTAAACTTCATTTCTAATAGCTATGCTTAGCTTATATTATCATCTTTATTTCAAGTTCAAGTCTTGCATTCAAATTTATTAACAATACAAAAAATATTAGTAATCAAAATAAAAAGTGACAACTGGTGGAATTTCCGGCGAATAACCCGCGCTAGCGCAGCCCTTTGTGCGTCCTGCAGCGGCTCGCAAAAAACCCTGAATGGTGTAAATTGAGCAGCACAATGCCCCGGCGCAGACCCGAGTCGTTCCAATGTTTAACTGCAAGAGTTGGCATTCTATAAATGCATTTGCAAGTCTGATAAGTAATTGAGAGAGAGTCAGTTGATATTGCATGTCTGAAAGTATGAAGTAATTAAATTATATCGAACTTTATATTCCGTGCCAGCTGTGTTGACTATGCTATCGCAACGTGTCCTTGCGACAACTCATTTGACAGCAGTCCTAATACTCCTAATTCATTCGCGTGCGATGCGCTGCGCATTCTTTATGTGGTGTGCGTTGCCGCAATAGATAATAAATAATTGATGAGCGAGCCGAACCAGTTATTTAGATGATGGTAATGCGTAGAGACATTACTTCTGAAATATGACTATCAGTGGCGGCCATTAAACGTGATTAAAGCAATTTATAATGTTTATTCGGCCGCTCGCGGCCCGCATGCGGCACGCGCCGCCCCCGCGACCCGAGATCAAACGCTTAAATAAAATAGAGTTAACAGCAGCTAAAGGGTTGACGCGTGCCTCCCCCCGCGCCCGCGGTACGGCAGCTGCGCGTGCGCCGTTGTGACGCAGCCTTTATTTTTTGTTCCGAATTCGATTTCAGTATCGCATTATCGGTGCGACATCGGCACTGAGTGCTATTTGATTATGTCTCCTACCCCCTCACCGATACCACATGCATCGATTAACGAAAGTGACATTGTTTGGTCGAATGTTAAGAAACTAGTGAATGCTACTTACTTATACTAGCAAAACGAATAGGTAATAATGGCTGTATGTAATATAGCTAAAGAAGTTTTGGTTACGTACGTTAAGTTAGTTAGTTTTAAAGGCGATCATTTAGGAATTCGGAACTAAATAGGCGATTAAAGAGTTAACGAATTTTATCAGATGTTTCTGATTTATAATACTGTCCAAATACGATGGATACGGTGACATTCTGTTTTCATTTCATATCTTAAACGACCTCCGGAAACTTTCCTCCTTCTGGCTCCTTCTGGACGAATGTAAATAGTTGAATCATAGACTTTGCTTTCTTGTCAAATAATTTCATTCTCATTACAATTTTTATACAAGTAGCAACGATTAATTTAGCGCCCACCGTTAATTTATCTTTTAGCAGCATTTAATTTGGATCGACAAATGTATTATATGTATAACATGCTGACAGCTGATGCACTCAATTGTCAATTGATCTGCAGAGCACGCGTACTTTTAATCTGACTAAATCTGCCAAATATTGTGCATCTGTAGCTGTCACAGGAGTAACATTACACCTTAATCTCGCCGCATGTCTCATGTGTGCGACTATATCTATATTATCTATTATGAAGATGACATCAAAACTGCACCAGATTGTAAGTTTAGATTTTCCTCCCAGTCTTTATAGATGCGTGAAATTCAGATGAAGGATACACGGAATAAAGCATGCTTAACCTTAGAATGATTTTAAGTTATTACGGTTGGAAGTGGCTATCCATATCTATAAATCAGCCATAGTACGGAATAGTAAATTGGGACCAATATTTTAATATTAAAATACATTTTAGGGCTCCGTGAGATAAAGGAAATAGCTAGGATCACTCACGTGTCTGTCTTGTCGCTGATTTGTTCCGAAACTACTGGACCGATTGAGTTGAAATTTGGCACACACATGTAAGTTGGTGACCCAACGATGGATATGGAACGTAAACATATTAATTTTAAACATGAGGGTTACTGTTGGGGGGTAAATAAGAAAAAAAATAAAAAGTTTTGAAAGGGTTTAGTGTGAAATTTTTAAATATATTATTTATGATTGTATCATCATCATCATATCAGCCGAAAGACGTGCACTGCTGAACATAGGCCTCCCCCAAAGATTATCCCACAATGACCGGTCCTGTGCCACCCGCATCCAGCGGACTCCTGCGACCTTCACCAGGTCATCTGTATAGTATATGGTTGTATAGTAAAAGATATTTAATTTTAAAAAATAGGCGATATATTGCCATTTTTCTCTCCATGATCTCGAAAAGTACTGGGCTTAAATATTTTGCAAAATTTACAGAAAATAGTTGCTTAGGTACGTGTAGAGTACAGGAAAACCAATAAGAAGAAAAGTATTTTAAAATATCATAGAAAATCTCAATATTCGTCTGACTTTAACGTGGCCCATTTTTTTAATGTAATGTACACCTTCAAATTACCTACAGTTGGGTGGATTGCAATAACATGTACATAGTTAAGGGTCTTAATGAAAACAAAAATTATTTATTTTATTTATTTATACGCACAATATTTTTGAAAACGACCCATTTATACAGATAAAGTGTTCAGTAATTCGTGCAAGTGATATCATTCTATTCGCAACAGCTAGCTTTTCTTCAGTTTTAAAGGAATTTAATTTGTCCTAATGTCCCCCTCCCCGACCCTCGGCACAAACAATCAGCGCGTGTTTGCCGGCCGTGTGTGCCCATACTCTGATTACGGTGCCCCCGGCTGCCCGCCCGAGACCGCCGCCTGATTGCCTCGCTATGTCACCACTCCGCCCACACCTCGGATTGCACTCCATTTTCAGTTTATCATTACAATTTGATAATGTTTAACTACCAATACTACATACATCTTTCATTTAATTACAAAAATTTAAAGTTCGAACATTATTTTATATATAAATATATATAATATTTTAGCCTATATAATGTATCATATATGAGAGGGATTGGGCTATAGTCCCCACGCTGGCCCTAAGCGGGTTGGGAACTTCACATACACCTTTGAATTTCTTCGCGGATGTATGCAGGTTTCCTCACGATGTTTTCCTTCACCGATCATTATTTTATATGATAGTATTAAAAAAAAATACCTATATCGATACTGCATGTCAGTTTAATTATCACGATTCATGAATTTCGCATGTGTTTCACTTTTATATAGCATAATTATTTACAACATTTCTTAATCTTATTTAATCCTTTTTTCTTTCTTAACAGTTAGTTAGTTATAAGCTAGTTATAAGTACACAAGTAACATGCAGCAATCTGCATGTTACTTGTGTACTTATAACTAGCTTGTAAGTTCTCATTTAAGTGAACATGTATTTATTTTTGTTCTTATGAGAATAAATTCTTCTTTAAACCGATACTAGAACACTTGTACTTAGAAAATCAGTTAAAATAATGTATACGTATAATAGGTAGATCGAAGTAACAAATCAGGGTGCTTAGACAAGTTGCCAATCGCTAGCGCTTAATCGTCAATCGTAAACGAAAGGCAGCTAACTGTCTTTGTCGCACTAATATGGAAGAGTGACAGAGAGGGAAAACTATACGCTACAAAGCGCTAGCGATTGGCAACTTGGCTATGCATCCAGGTACATGTTCCTTGTGAAAAGTCACATATTATGACTCAATCCACGATCTACAATCTCAATAGCGATCGACACGTTCCGCGTGCCACAAGACGGCGGTATTTCACTTAAAAAACGCTCATGACTGATATTTCTATACACACACTCGAATAAATTTTTTGAAACAAAAATATGACATTATAAATAAAGTTTATTTAAAAATAACTAGAGTTAGGTACCTAACACACAGTGTGGCTAGCGTGGTGCCGATCTTTGCTAATTATACCTATAGCAAACTAGCCTATTAAATATACGAAACAATGATAACCACGGTGGCGGATGATACATGAAACAATGAAAGTCTTCGTTATTTTAGGTCCCTCAAATTGCCGGATTTTAATAAGTCGCCATGTGCGGCAGTCAGTAATAGTTAGCTCCCTTCCCTCCAGTGTAAATTAATCGCGTCACCGATATCATCGCGGAGCGCGCGTAAATCACAACCCTTTCCCCGCGGGCCTCAACCCCGCGAACTTCAACCCGGCGGGTTTGCATACCGGTGAAGGGTTACCCAATCGCGACACTGATTTCCATACGACCCTGCGACGGTGACGCCCCGCGATCTACATATGCATAGGTGGCTAGAAAGGGGCGCTACTTTACATATATTTACATAGTTTAAAGTCGCGCCTGCGTGAGGGAAGGCGGTTGTAGGCATCTATAGACTGTGGGGTACTTAGGTTATTCGTTTCTCTTTGATTTTGAATGAATACTTTTTAGTATTGTTTATTTATTTAATATGATCTTTAACGCACAAGAAAAGAGAACTTCAAAATTCATCAGGCGAAATTAATGCCATTGGGCATTATCTACCAGTTTACTTTTAGGCGAAGCAGAGAGGTTGTGGGCGGTGCCATAATAGATTTGGAAATTATGAATACTCTCAAATAAACTAAATTACTATCAAATAATACAAATAAAATATTTATACACATATTACATTTAAAATAAATACATTTAAAATATACCTAATATATAGACGAAATGTATGAAACTTATATTCTATGCGTTTTAAATGAAGAAGTAGAGCTTTATTAAACTTTTACTTAATAATAACATTAGGTCATGCATATATTATATCCACCCGTGTATAAGAATAATCTGCTTTAATGTGCTTTATTTGTGAAAATACAGTCGGCATCAAATACTCCGTACCTCCGTAGCACTTGTAGCAGTCAACGTGGCCAAGTAGTTCGATATTTAAATTGTACTAAATAATATATAATCACAGTGTACTAAACTATTTTGGCTTAACTAAAATCTTTATAGGTAGGTATTTTCTGTGGATTTAAAACAAAATATCCATAAAACGCCTCAAACATAAACGATACAATCGTAAATCCATCCTTTGAATTGAAAGCCTACTAAAACATTTTTAAGAATTTTTCACCCGAGTGCAGCCCTCCCTTCAATCTTATTAATACGAATTGCCCTCCGCTAATACACAATTGAACTGAATAATCTATGATCTCCCTCCCGCGGTCTCACCCCCGCCGCCGTCTGCCGGTCCGTCTGTCCGCGATAGCATTGTGGAGCACATAAACAGGCGCGATAATGGACCCTCCAACCCATTTCCCAAGAAATTCTAAAACTCAATGGAAATTCCATTTGGTATTCCGTGTGCGAGGGGCCCCCACTAACTAATTTCGGAAAATCTGTTAGCGATTCACAAAGAATACGCACACTGTGGGAGTCCTGTGTTGACATTTTATTTCATTCTTTTGGAAAACATTATTATAATATATTTCATGTGAGCTAGTAGATTCAGAAGGTACCTATAAATATAACTTGTTGGTGACACTGTCATTTTAGTTTGATCTAATGCTTCGAATTCGGATACTGTCAGTTCTCGCAGCTACGAGTATACGATTTTTCTACATCTCCAATATTTTCACGTGTTTATATTGTATGATATTTTCGTACTTCGTCCTTCCCGTAGTAGTAGGATAAAGGTAGGTATGTGTTTAAGGTTACGGAGTACTTATTAACGTTTCATTAATTGACAATGAAAACTTACAGTGATAATTATGCATAAGCCTAGTCTTTTATTGTAGGTGTATTATCACCGATAAGATGACTAAAGAAGCCAGAGCAAAAATTATATTTGTTACGATACACGAAATCTTAACATCGTAGATGTTGATCTAACAAAACCTATAAAGATTTAGGTGTTCAATCGTCAACACATCCGTGGACATCGGGTCATCCATTGTTCGGCGTCAGGTGTTTACACCGACCATTGTGCATGTGTTCGTAAGTCGTGCATGTGTGCAGCTGCAGTGGCTATTGATTAGCGCCGCATCTCGCAATCAGCGCCGCCCCCGCTCCCCGCACTGCCTGCAGCGCGACAGCTCGGTAATGCTCGAGTACTCATTAACTGCTAGTAATGGTTACTGGAGGACTCATTACGCCTTTCAGTGGTGATTTTCTTAGTTTTCCGAAAAATAAACCTCTTGCCGGTAGGAAAAATAATGCTTAAGTCTGTGTAATTAATTTTAATGAATATAAATATATTTTTTTTCTAGGATACATCAAATGTTAGGGCTTTCTAATTGAGCACAGTTAGAGTAAACACAGGTTATATTTGTTACAAAAAATATAACTCTCTTGTTTATCTAATGATTAACGGATGCGCCACCAAAAACACGCCATAACAATAAAATAAAAATTTGTCAAGACATGCTACCGCTGTGTGAGAGAAACTATCGTCTCCTCGTAAAAAACTTTACTATACATAACCAATGGTATTTATTTAAACTCAAATGGCGATTGGTCTACTTCCCCTAAAATCACATTAGATTTTTGAATTAATCTCAACTAAAAATCACATTACGAGTACGCTCGGCACGAGTCATAAAAGTCGTAAATCATTTATATTAAATGTCGCCGCTGATGCGCAATTTCACGGGCAGCCTGCGCGTAGGCAACCCTTCCGCGATGCAAATGATCCACCAAGATGGCGCGCGCTGCGATAATCTGTGGGTTCGATAGGGCGCGGCATGTGTCGCGACTCCCAGACTAATTTTTCAAAGGTCTGTTTGCAACTTGTTGCTAAAACAGTCATCGATTTCCTTATACAGAAATATCACGCATACCTACATACGTCTATGTGAATGGTGCAACCGATTCAAAATAAATTCTTGATAGTGAGAAAGTCACTTTGATTTGGCATAACATTTACAATCGGCCACAAAGGGATACCTAATCTTCATTTATGTACTTTATACATATACAACCATTTACTGTAGTCTCCAGAGATACCTACGTGTACATTTTTTACTTTTTATAAGGGTGGACAATTGTACATATGTTTATAAATTTGAATATAAGTATATTTTTAGTACAGTGGTGTATTTTTTAGGCGCTAGTGCGAGAAGTTTCTTGTTTTACGTCAGATCCAAAACTTCGTAGAGCCATCTGTACCTGTACTAAAAAACGTCGTACGAGACACGTGCAAAAAGGAAATTTGTAATTCGTCTCGATTTAAAACACTCCTGTCGGTCGTGTTTTAAAACATCACCAATCGTTTCGAATTTCATGTTTTTCACACTTGTGTCGTAATCTACTATATGACGTAATTTTTTTTTATACTCAGCACAGATGGTGGAGTTTTTACGTGCTAGTGCGAGAAGTGGTTCCTTTTTCGTCAAGTTAAAACTTCGGAGGGCCATCTGTACTGAGAAACGGAGTACGATACACGTGTGTTAAGGAAATTCGTAACTCTTGTCAATTTTAAGTTTTTCAATGTTCTTGTACCGTTATATTGAACTGTATACTATTCAATATAATTTATAATTGTATATGAGTACAGTTTGGACAACGATGGAAATATGAAGTATTTCTTGACATATTGCTAATAAATTCATAAAGCAAATATGTAATACTCATTACATGTGAAAAAGAAAATGAAAACACCCACTTGTTGAAAACAATTTCTAACATAATACATTAATAATGAAGAGTTGAATCACAGCGGTCGGTTCAGCGCCCCCGCACAAATATGATGCACTTTTTATGACCCCGTGTAAACAGTGTATCGCGACCCCCTCCCTCCCCTGGGGTCGCCCGTGGACCTGGACACGCAATAAGGTGCGCAAATATAGAAATCAGTGTCCACGCGCGCCGCCCTCTACGCGCTACGGCCATTCGGCTACGTTGCCCGCCCGCTACGGTGCTACGCTACGTCGTAGCCTAAGCTCTTTTTTAATGATGCTTCTGCTTAAAATTATAATTAAGCCTCACTGAATTATTGAGACGATAAATGTAATTAATTGTAGAGATTGCATAAGGCATGACATCTGTACCTAATATTTGATTTCCTTTACCCTTAAGACAATAAAATGCTTATATTTCATCGCATAACATAAAACTCTCACCGTAATTGTTTGTTGTAATTACATGAATAATTTATTAGTTGAAATAAACAAGCACCTGAAATTTACATTACTATTGCTCGACTCTTTCTCATGTCCCTACAAAGACGTGACTTTGCACATTTTAACACCTAACGCCTTCTATGTTATGTATTACATGTAGGTTTGCTTCTATTTATATGCTGTGGAAATTAACATAGCATGATATTTTTTTCAGTAATCCAAAGCTATCCAAATCGTAAAAAAATGCAGATACCTATTTGTAATAATGTTAGAGCTGAACAGTATATTTCTGTAGTTCGGACTTAGTTAAAAGTTTAGATTTTCATTCTTCGGAGTGTGTTATGTCATTTGTTAATGAAAACTTACCTATCAAAGAACATTTGGTAACTCATTAAAAGGTTGTTCTACCACAACCAAGCGCGAGCGCAGCCGCTAAGTTTTTTCTCTAGACTCGAACCCGATATCGGAATTCGCGCATCGCCGCAACCCGCCGTCTCCCCTTTCCCAAAAAAATTAAACAGCTTTTAAACGCGGATCGCTCGATCCGTTCGGCGAAAGCGAAAAAAAATCATCTCAGGTAATCGAAATAATGGCGAGGACGCGCGAAAAAAATTCACTAAGGGCGGAAAAAAAGAAACGGATTCTAACAAAAAAGTTCAATTTTTAATTCGACGGTTGCGAGTTGAGGGGTGAGCGGCGCGAGGGGGGTGGTGGATGGCGCAGCGCGGCGCTCGGCTCAGACGCCGCCCGACCCGCGCCGCGCTCGCCTGGCCGCGCTCGCGCCCTATTGCCACTACTTGTTGGTTTACACTGTTCACCGTACTCGCTGCACTGTTGTTGATTCCTCGCTACGCGCTTTTGGACTCTGCGCTGCCATGGTACTGTCAGCTTGCGTGCGCGCCGCTTCGCGCGGTTACTGCTCCTACCGTGAGTACTTATCTAAATCTCAGGCACTAGAAGGCTTTCATGCATCATATTATATTATATATAATATCTCGAGTGATTTTCCTTAAGAATGATACTGAAACTTCAGTAATTATTGAGTTACTAATCACTAAGGATTTAACGAGCATCCTCAATTCCAACTCAAGGTAAGTTTGTCTGAAGCGGCATTCAAACTTAACAAATTGATTTCGTTTTGACATCACGGGCAGCGTATTTTGCCCACAACAATAGTACATATAAGAACGAGACGAAGGAACAACTAATGATGTTTAAATGAAATACATTTGTAAAGTCTGAATGTGGTTCCTAATAAGTTTTTAGGTACCTAATTAGTATGACACTGTACAAAATGTAGTTTATAATTTATTAGATCCGTTCTTTTTTTGACATCAATCGGTCCCTACCATCTACATAACTTTTGCTACAGATCACAACTGTAACATTAAATTTAAACTTCTTCCTTGTAACTACCTATAACCTTAACATATAATGTTTGTGTACCTGTATATGTAAATACCTAAAGCAGAAACGAATTTATAGGTCGGTCAATCAACCAATGGGGGTCCCATTAGTTACTCAGGATAGCTACTCAGGAAGTAGGTTTGTCAAAGTTACAGAATATATCATAAATATCATATTGTTTGAAATTTCTCACTATTTGTATTTTTAACATTGGTTGAGTTTGTGACTTTTTATACGTAATTGAATTGAAGCTATCGTGAGACAGTATAAAACTAACATAAAATGAAACGGTTATACACACATGTATTTAATTACATCAGAATCGTTTAGGATAGCCTAGGAAATAAACTGCTATTTCTAAAATAAGCGCCATAAGTAAAACAACACAATGGGATTTATTATTGACTATGGAATACATTTGCTTACGCATACATTTATGGATGGATTTCGTCTGTCCTCTATAATGTAGAAATATAATAAAATCTGTAGTATAACAATCAACAACATTAAAAAACTATATGCAAGATTATACATTTTGTTATTACGTCACTACTATTTAAGTCTGTTTAATATCCACGTTAAATTACATTCTTAGATTTTGTTTCAAATTTCTCATTAATATTCGATAATAACATGTGTGAAATTTAATAAAACAATCAAATAAGTACTCGGCACAAATAATCATAAACTAATGGACCAACAAACCATCATTCATTATCCGCCTTTTTACTTCTTAAACGCTTAATTAAAAGGTAAGATGAAATTAGTAAAACATCAGCACTAAGTTTGCAACGCATCTCTGTTGTGTATAATTACATATATGAGCATGATGTCAATTATACAAATTTTCATAACCATAAAACAGTCGATGAACATACCTTTCTATGAAATTCTGTGTATCTGTAAGTCAAGACTACCCAATAAACATAGCTTTACCAATTTTGAAGCAAAGTACCGCGCGCACATTATGTATACTTAATATTCAAATAATTTAATCAAGATAAAGGTTGTCAATTTTATCCAGATCCTTATAGGCTCAACAATAATTCGGTAAAATTTATCTGTTACCCTAAAATTTACGAAATTTCTTTTTTCAACTTAACCACGAGGCAGCCAAGTTGTAGGCAGGCTAATGATATTTATTACATTGTCTTATTAATCTTATCATTAATACTTGTTTCTTTGGGACCCAGTCACAAGCATAAAAGCAAGCGTAGATTAAAATAGAATCACCGTACTAATGAAACGTTTATATACTCGCACGTTTCATTAGTACGATGATTCAATTGTAATCTACAGTAGGTATTGGTACATGTGACCACCTTCCATCATGATAGTTTGATGATACTTTGATGATGACCGAAGGAACAGCAGGACTATCTAAAGCATTTCGTGACAGCATGAACAGGCTTGTAATCATTCCGTTTTCACCGATTACAGTAATGTCTCACTTTCGCACTTAAAAACAAGTTAAATAACCGGAACCGGATCAGCTCCATGTTATAATTATATTCATTGTCATCGAATAATACCTATACAAGCAAAAGTTTAGCTAATTAGAAAACCGGAAATAGGTCAAATCGAACTGGTTACATTTCACCCGTAAAAGCGTATTTATATATAGCATAGGTACTTTTATGCATTGCAAGTCAAACTCCAATAGTACATTACTATAGAGGACGGGAAGCGAAGGGATATAGGCCAAGTATATATATCTGGCCGAAGGAACTGAGGCCAGATAGGGATACGCGGCCTGTAACCCTGTTTCACGCCGAGATTTGTATAGTGCTTTTCTCAAACTTGCCATAAAATAAAACGAACTGATTTCGCCGAACCATACTATTTTGCCATATAATTTGTAAATATATCAATAGTACCTATAGTATAGTATAACATTAAAAAAAAACATTCGCGCCAATTTTTTTTTAAATCTGTTTGAGGTCTCCTTTTACCCGGTGGTATAGACATTAGTTCTAAGGTTATTTTTTTTCTGTGGCTGAAGTCAAGACGTATCACAATTTGACGTTTCAAAACAAAAGACAGTTTCTTTGCAGTCCTAGGTGTGAAATAAATATATGAAATCTCTTTACATATCATCTTAGCACATGACACCGGATACATAGTATTTCCGGGCTTAATTTAAAGTAAGTAACATAAACATTCCGTAGCAAGTTTGAGAAAAAGCATATTTATATAGCATAGGTACTTTTATGCATTGCAAGTCAAACTCCAAAGTATCTTTAAATAAAAAAAACGCCTGCAAAGAGAGGAAAGATATAAAATGCTCCTCTTGATCCAAGTCAAAATGTTCTTATAATTCTCGTCATAGTGTCTTACAATCGTACGTTAGTACTACATATTGCATAAGGGCCAAAGTTTAGCTTTTTACTTACTCATAAGTTTCTACTCGTAGATAACGTCAATAATATGTATCTCGATGCTGATACATTAAAACCCGCTTCCGCAACACTCTTAATGAATAAAACCGCTATTTGTCATCAACGTGACTCAATCATCGATTAATTCTTAATTATTTAATTGGTTGTTGTCAAAACATCACAACACAATGCTAATTGACGTGCTTACTTTTCACGACTTTCTATTAAACACTCGTGATATTTCATGTTGTTACTAAACCATATAATTTATAAAGTAAAACAAACACCATTAGGTACTATTATTAATATCATGTTCCAGGTCATTGATTTCAACTTATAAAAAATATACAATAATAATATATGTATTTGTATGTAATCCGATATAGGTAATGAATATCAGAAAGCATGGACACTTAAATTCATCCGACCGCTACTCTTTCCGGTAGTTTAGTTACCTTATACACATTCTTTAGCGAATGTCTTACAAAAGTACATAAAATACGGTATCGAGTATAACATAAATTCATTAACTCTACTCATAGTCGTGTTTAATCTCAATATAATTATACAACTGGCATGTAATTAAGGTTTTGCTTTAAAACAGTTACAAAAATGCTTTTACGGAAAATATTTATCTACATTCTCAGGGGTTTACAGACTGTGGGCACTTCGCACGCTATTGTTTTACCATTAGTCATAAGTAATGTTGATGAATAAATTTAATTATGATTACTATGAAAGTTATACTCGATCTTGATCCATTACTGAGATGGTTTCTATCAGATTCATATATGTTTAACCAAAAAATCTTAAGTAATTCTGGAAAATTCAGTAATATATTCATGCAAATCTATTCAAGTACGTACTAAAACATAGTTTGATTAGCGCACAGATTTTCCACACGGGAGTTTTTTTATTGATACGTATTTTCATACTCTTCTCGTAGTAAGTACGTGGCTTCGATGAAAGAATACATAGTGAGGAAACCAGACCTGACATGGATTAGCTTCCTCTTTGGGTGAGAACTCACATCATAAGTCACTTTCGTAAAAGCTAGTATCTATGCCAATTATTGTCATTTGATTGCGGAGCAGACTCTAAACTCTTTAGTCAGCCATGGCGATAAGCTGGTAAAACGCATTGAGCTTGTTTTTAAAAGCGAGTAAGTACTTAAAATTTTGAACATGATTGTCATCTACTGATAGGTTTGCCCAGACATTCAGTATAGATCTCGACTATAATAACGACTTATCATATTAACTAAAAATAAACATTAAATCGTGTGGGTTGAATATCTACTCGATGGATTAACATTATTAATCATTTAGTATATTAAGTGATTATCAAAAACATTAAGAAACGTGATATATGATCACATTGATGCGTTGCGCAACTACGAGTAATAGCAACTATAAACTTGAAGTTGCTGAATAAAATTATAGGTACATCTAATTGGAGATGTCAATACATGCATCTTTATTCAACTGTGAGTTAATCCAGGTTTTTCCAATGACTGTTTAAATCGCAAAGGGACTATGTACACTATAGTATGCCCGGTTTGCGGAAACAGAAATAAAAAGAATCCACTAGACATTTGATGGACGTCTGCGCATTGTTTGCAATCTCGCGTATAAAATGTAAAAAACTAAATCAACTAACATTAGTTCCACAACATTTTCGATTCACTCGTATATACAAATGTCTCTGAAAGGATTTTTAATCCACGCCGCAAAAAACAGACATTTTTCGTTTTTTAAGCAAAAAGCCGTGACACGACCCGCGATATGTCTGTATCTAGTTACTGTGTCTACCCTTTTGTTGGCGGGTAACGTCTTGATGTAGTTCGCAAATCCCTTCGCAAGCCCGGCGTCCCCGCGTTTAAAAAAATGCTTGACGGGATGATCCCACGCAGGTATGGCTCCCACGCAGTTAATGCCTGCACTACTTAATGCATGCATTATAATCGCTGCATAAAAAGATGGAAAGACATTCAGTTCAGTAGGAAAAAACTTGCGATTGAATCTGGCCTTTGTACTTCATATCAAAGCAGATTTGTTTTTTTGTTTGTCGCGCATTACATAAATTGAAATACATCTTGTTCGACAAATGTGTAAAATATTGTTTTTCAGTACAGATGGTGTTTTTTAAACACTAGTGTGAGATGAGGTTAATTTCTTTTCAGGTCAAAACCTCGGAGCTACCTGTACTGAAAAACGACGTCGTACGATACACGTGCGAAAAGGAATCTCGTAACTCGTGTTGATTCAAAACAGTCCCTTCGGTCCTGTTTTAATTTATCGCCATTCGTTTTTAACTTCTTTTTTTTTCGCACTTGCATCGTAATGTACCGTTTTAGTATCACGGGTAAATAATAATTATGAAGCGAAAAGCAGCAGTCAAAACAACAAAATAAGTGGCGAGTTGCTGACATGGACTAAAGAATAAGTACTTCTTCGACACAGCTAGTGTACGGTTAATTAACGAAACCTATGCTACGCCTGCGTAGCTTTTGAACGCTCTGTGTAGCGCTTTCGTAGCATCGCTATGGACTGTCGCCCTTCCGCGTAATTTGCATATTACCAAACTAAGTCTTAGGTTTGATACCCACTAGTGAAGCGGCTTCAAGTATAAATCAACTTGTTGTTGTTTTAATTAGATTATGTCGACACCCGAAACCCAAATGTGCTGCGTTACGGAGTTGGACTTGGCATTATAATGATAATGATCCGACCCTCGCGCCTCTACAGCTTCAGCTAAGCCGATTAATCCAACTAATTACTTAATTCCTCTTACCGAAGTAACACAAACCCCCCAGATCGACTAAAAGTAGCGGCAATAGCTAATACTAAACCGTTCAGTAATACCTAGTGGCCGATTCTAGAGATTTTGATGAGCAACTTCAATTTTATCTGAAAGCAATTTGAAGTACAAATCGTCATTTAATCGGCTTAATGTGATCCGAGGCGTCGCGGGTGCCGGTGCGGCGTAATTGGAGTCGTGTGGCTTCGGCTGATGCGGGCCCCGCGGGGGTGCGAGCGCGGGCGCGGGGGCGCGGTCAGGTGGAGGCCACAACAGCCTCCAGGTGCCTAACTTTAACTCACCTTCGCTGTATTATCCTAGTAATGATAAATATGATGAGCTACTGGAAAGCAATGAATAATTTATTTTTCTTTTGTTTCAGAAGAGTCGGGCGAGCTCATCAAATCGCCCTCCCCGCCGCCCAGCCACGGTATGTACTTTGATTACCATAGTTAAAGCATGTAATCATAAACACTTGCCTATCAATTGTTCCATTTTGACCTGCCTTTAGACTGTATATAAAAAACGGTGAAAGAAGCGCACTGGCGCACAATAAGTACAATGCTACAGGTTTAATAGCAATTTATCTTAGTGAACATCATCTTAGTGGCGTCTTTGTTGCGCGACACGCGCAGGGCGGATAAGCGCGCGCGCACACTCGCGTCAAAAAAACTCACCCCTTTCGCACGCGACGCGGCTCAACCCTTTCGCTTTCTTAATGTCACGTTCGGAACCTTATGAGATTTTTACGATCATATGGGTACTTTTCAATTGACATGTAATGATGACGCGGGCGCGACATGCTAAATTTATTGATTAATTCGAACATGTTCTGTTTTACCTAATAAAAAAACTTGAATTTTGCATTATATACTATTGAATGCCTGTAAATATTAATCACAGCGTATAAATAACGAAAGTGATTTTGAATTTTAATGATGTTCATGAAAACTATAATAAAACATATGTAGGTACACTCATCTAAATCCTATCTATCTATGATATTTTTCATTATCTATCTTTATTACGCGATGAAAATACCCCATATTGTTTGAGATCGTCCATTTGTAGATTGTTTCTGCCAGCAAACTAAAACGAATAAATTAATGTTATTGTATAGGGTATCCTTAGCCATTGGACAAACGCTGAAACCCTACGGAGGTTAAACTACTTAGAAAAGGTCCTTTCACGTTACTTACTGCAGATATGCCGGGCAACCAAACTTAACAGTATGCGTAGCTGTATGTATATTTGGCCGATCATAACATGATGTGTCGTTTGTAAACTTCAGTGTCACATATATAACTCACACTGCCTAAGTAATAATATGTAGTTACCGCCACTCATAACTAAGTATGTACGAGTATACCTGGTCATACAAAAGTAGAAACATAGAAATAGTAGTAACATAAGTGATCGATATATCTTTTAAAATTAGTGATACATTTGGCACTGAAATACGTGTCAAATAAAATTAATATAGAATGCGAGCAGGTAGGTATATTAGTCATAACTACATACATATTGGCTACATTACAACGACACTATCATCGCTTTTAAATGTCGAACTAGGAATAAAATAAGCATTGATAACCAAATAAGTTACACTAGTGAAATAAAAACATCGTAACCTCACACGTCCAAACTCTTATTTAAGAGTTAAACGTTTAAACGTTAACATGATTATACTAGTCGGCGCACAGGCTTCGTTTCACGCTTAAAGTACGTAATCCCATGCGAGGGTTCACATTTGCATTCAATTTCCGGATGCGGTCGTGCGACGCGCTGCCGCCCGCCCTAGCGACAGCCAAACTGTATAGGTACATATTCATGAGTAGACCTGGACCCTAATGTCAAGTGTCCCATGATGATGTTTTGGTTAAATGTAGTAAAATTTCTTGCACCAAATATAAACCAACATGTACCTAAGTAAACATTATAGGAAAATAATGCTGTGTAATTTCGATCACAAATAGTTATTTATTATACAAGGGGGCAAAGTTGTTGTTTAACTGTCGTGCCAATATTGAGACCTGAGCTAGCGAAAGATTCCAAAATTGAGCCACGAGCGTAGCGAGTGGTTCAAAAACTGGAATCTTGAGCATTGCGAAGGTCTCAAGGCACGAGAGTTGAACAAACTTTGCCGCCAAGTGTAATACAACTTTTTTCCCCTCAATATCGCGAGGAAATATGATTACAAATCTCATTCAAATGTAAATTAACTTAAAGAAACCATTAAAACTCAATGTCGAAACGTATCGTAGAATAGAGTTACTTCTGGAATTTAAATATAGCCAATGGCTTACAAAGTCACCCATGAGAACGACCAATTTAACATGTGAGCTCCGATTGCGTATGTTTACTACGGTCATACAGATCCACTTATACTAGGCAGTAGGGGGCTATAGGAATTAGAGCAATGTCAAATTACTTTATTCACAAGTGTGTAAAAAGCGTTTTTACCCGCTCGTATTAAACGATAAACGAGCGCTTTACGAGCTAGTGAGGGGAAAAAAATATTGTTAAAGGGTTAGAGATTTAGACGCCTAATTATGGCAACTTTTATAACAGGATTTTTTAAACATGTCAGTAACGTGTTGTTCGAGCAATCAGGTTCAGAAATGACGCATACAAAGCAGAGATCAAAATACCTAATATATTTAAAAGAAGGCATGAAATGTTTAAATATGTTGTAGAATAAAAGTTAACAACAACAATTGTAACAAGATACAATTGTTGTTGTTAATTTAGCACACCATTGCTATCTTGTTACAAAATGTCCAAACTGTCCCTAAGAGTATTGAGTACCTAGCATCTTTGAGTACTTAATTGTACAACGCAGCAAATTGTAGCCGGGCCTGCCTCAACCCTGATACGATATACAATTAAAATTCATAATTCACGAGCTGTAACTGAAACCAACGTCAGAAATGTTCTCGTATTTTGTACCTACATCGTTGCAGTGTTTAGTCCAATAAAATTCATTTTCATCACACTTGCTGTCTAAGCGCGCCATTACATACGTACCGGGAGTAATAGAAAAGTGAAATTCCCTAGGGAGTAATAGAAATGTTTATTTTGTCTTAAAACTTTTTTTTGCTTGTAAGTGTGATGAAAAACATTGTATGCATCAGGGTCGGTAAGCGGAATACTAACTCGAGTCATTAATAGCCCTCCGCCTACGGCGTCGGGCTTCTAACACTCTCGTTCGGAATACCGTACTTATAGTTCGGGAAATATTATTTGACCGACTCTTATCTCACTTACGACTTTTTGTTTTGCGTCATCCATTCTAAAAGTGCTCGACTGCTGATTGTCTAGTAAGTGTTAACGCAAAACAAAAGGTCGTAAGTAAGATGACAGTCGGTCAAATAATATTTCTCCAACTATACCTCCCTAGACGCACAATGTACCTACTATTAATTTGATTTGATTTCAGATGGGTCGGCGAGCGGTGAGGGCGAAGGCGAGGGCGAGGCGAGCGGCGACGAGCGCCCGCCGTCGCCGCCGCGCGCGCCGTCCGCGCCGCTGCCGCACCCCGCGCACCCGCACCACCCCGCGCACGCGCACCACCATGCGCACGCGCTGCCGCTGCCGCTGCACGCGCCGCAGCCGCCGAATGTCTTCGTGAGTAGATTTGCCTTCATTTTCAACGTCTTTTATAGCCTCTAGCGTATACACTGAAAAAAATGTTACCAAAGTGACTTCGGTTGGCTATATTACGAGAAAACTTTGATATATGTAACAAATCCTTGCTATCAAATTTACAAAACTAAAAAGGTTGAAGTCGATACCAGAGTTCTGGTTAAATCAACAAAGTACATTGTACATTATACCAAACAACTGGTGTAACCAAACAAATTAATTTAGTGGAATGCCAACATAAAAAGTTTGGTGAAATCAAAAAAATATTTATAATAGGACCTTAATTTCCGGTTAGTATTACGCAAAATCTGATAAATCCAACTTAGCATTTTTTTCAGTGTAATGAGGCTACTACGCACTGCTCGCAGTGGAAAGCGGGCATAACTGTTAACTGGCGTGAACGTATGCCATAGACTTTACCAATTTGGTGCTTGTGGGTACCAAAATTGTGCGCTTAGAGCCTATGAGATTTTTTATGTTTTCGTTTTTTGATATTCATCGTTATTCGTGACATGCCTTTCTTTCATACTTGATTGGATGTAACTGCTCTCTTATCTACAACCAACTATTAGATATTATTTATGAAAGCCAAAAATTCACTTTTTGAATTAAACATGATCCATTATGCGCACAGCAACCTTATCTTGGGCGGACACATCTTGCATCAGGATGAGACTACTGTAAGACTAGGTGGGGAGTAGTAGATAAAGATCACAATAGATAATGAATGATCGCAGTGATAATGTACTGCTATTTTGCCGAAATATTATTCGCATAATTTTACTTCCCAACCAACTTATGGCAGGTGATTCACTTGGCATACCAACATTTTAAATTATTATTTGCCAACTTTAATTTTCATTTGGCAACTAGGTTAGGTTAGGTTGGAACTTGATAATATGGGATAGACACTTCTGCATAACGTTGGTTTGGCATGTGATGATTCTGCCAAATGAAACTTTGGGAATAATACTTATATTGGTTTAAACTTTCACGATTATCACTCATATTTTAGAAATTTAAATTTGGGAATAATTGTTTGGGAGGTGATAATATGCCATAAAATTTACGGCCACGTATTAGTAAACCCGCAGGGACACTTACATTCGGGAGCCTAATATAGCCCCTAATCAAGAAGATTTCTAATTAATATTCAAAATCATTTATTCGTAGTACAAAAACAATATAACTAAACACAGGATGAATACAAACAAAATACAGCACAATATTTAACCTCGAAACGGACTCGCCTCACCATAATGCTCACCCAGAGGTTAGCGCTGATCTTCCGGCGAGCCCATTCTGTGGGCCACGATCGCAGCGTGCAGATGTGGTTTAAATAAAAATAAATAAACTGAACACAGCAACGCAAAAGAAATGGCAACACAATAGAAACAAAGACAGAAGCATACATAACGCATAAATGTTGTTGACAGGGCGGCAGCGGCGCGGGCTCGGCGCTGGCGCAGCTTCAGCACCTGCTCCTCACACAGCATGGCGCGCACTCGCTATTACTACACACACAGGTACGCTGGCTCTCCAATAACTGGTTCAAACTTACGAGTTCGTAAAATATTAACTTAAAAAAATAACTTTTTTAGTACAGATGGTGCCTTTTTTAGGTTCTAGTGCGAGAAGTGGCTCATTTTACGTCAGGTCCAAAACTTCGGAGGGCCATCTGTACTAAAAAACGTCGTACCAGACACATGCAAAAACGAAATTCGTAACTCGTGTCGATTTAAAACACTCGCCACTCGTTTCGAATTTCATGTTTTTCGCACTTGTGTCGTAATGTACTATTCTGCTGTGCTAAACTAAGTTGCCGCCTGCCGGCTCCGTTGAGCAGAAAAATAATATACACACCTCGGCCTTTAAATGGAAAACCTCGGATCACATGTTCGTCGGCCTTGGCTTCGCCTCGGCCTACAATTACACGTCATCCGAGACATTTCCCACTTAAACGGCCTTGGCATGTAATCTACTATAAAGCTTGTTCACGAAATAAAGTAGCCATCGTAAAATCAGTCTCTACTGTTACGCAACAGTCCCATGTAGTTCTAACAGCCATGGGACTGTAAATTGATTCTTCTGTTTTATGTTTAACAATCCAATATCGAAAAGCATTCGCTAAAAAGTCGTCAAAATCAAAATAACTTCAGATAATGCTTAATGCAAAAGTTCACGCCCAAAAAAGTGCGAACTTCCGAGACGATTTCAACAATGTTAGTCTTGAAATAATTAATAAAAATCGTAGACACGAGATTCACAGTTTATTATAGTATCGCTATTGTAATTTAGTTAAGACCCATTGGGAAACTAAATGACACAAAATGGTAAAATAAGAATAAACATTACTTAAATCCAGAAGTTTAAATAAAAGTCCATAATTATGGAGAAATTGATATAAATATCAACCACAGCGTCCGAGAAGATAGGCAAAGAGCCCTACTTTGGAATAACACCCATACCAAGGTATGGTCTCATACAAAAAAAAAAGAATTATAAAGCAATGGCTACTTTATTTCGTGAACAAGCCTTAGTATAATATGCAGAAATTCTTCAAACCCCCGTTAATCCCGCTTACATGTAATTTCAGGTCCAACAGGCAGTGGCCCAAGCCGCGGCGCAGCAACTGCAACAGCTGCAAGCGCGCGCGGCGGCCGGTGCGCACGCCCACGCGCACCTCGCGCCCGACCGCACCATCGACCTGCATTCCGGTAACACCCCCTTGCTTGACAAGCACACAGGTGCGACGTCGATCCACTGTCAAACTTTGCTTTGGATAATGCTTACGGGGGCTCCTATGATCACTTAAATGAGGTTAAGCAGTTCGGTTCAGTTTTTGACAGTTATTCTACGAGTATATACCGGGTGGCCCATTCAAATCGGTCAGTATGGGAAAGTCTGAAACTATAAGACATAAGAAGATTTGTTCTTAGGAACCATGTCATTGATTTTGATAATAAGGAAACTGCGCTGATAAATACGAAAAAAAAATTTTTTTTCTTAACATTTACACAATAAACACCTAGTAAAATAAATTTAAGTACATGAAAACAATGAATTCCATTCAGTTTAGACATCATGTTTCTTAGAGACATTTACTGCTTAAGGCACTGGCTGGTCTCACCGCTACTAAGCTATGAACTATCGGCTATAAACACGAACAAAAGATACGCACTCCCGTGCAAATAAAAGAGACACGGCGATACTCGCCCGGCGGTAATAGCTGATAGCTGGGCGAGCATCGCCGCGTGTCTCTTTTATTTGCACGGGAGTGCGTATCTTTTGTTCGTGTTTATAGCCGATAGTTCATAGCTTAGTAGCCCGCGGTGAGACCAGTGCCTTAGACCTACACAAACGATATCTGAATAGAAACAGTGTAATTTTATTTTTTCAAAACAACCGGGTTCGATTCCCTGGCTGGGTACAGTGTTTTTTTCAAATGCGTGAATGCAGTTTGTCTTTTTAACAAAATCGGTGCGATGGTTCCATCTTCGTATGTCTTATTTTGTTTTGACCGATTTGAATGGGCCACCCTGTATATATGGAACTGACACATCGCGATTAAGATTAGGTCCTAAACTGAATCGTATTTGTAGATCGTGGTAGCCCCCCTGAACATAGCAATGTTCTATCGACTAGACGCTGCAAGAGTTTAGTAGTTTGAAGGTCTTGTCGATAGTATAAAATCTAAATTGTGATATAATTAATCAATACATACCTACTACGTCGTTATATGACTGCGTGATACGGACTATACTTCGCCGGTTTAAAGGCAAAACCAACTATTTCGGTAAAACATCTTTTAGCAACTACTATTCTATGATATCTATGTCATTGGCATAAAATACGATTTGTCAAATCCAATCCAGGAAATAGTTGGTTCTGCCTAAAGGCAGAACCAACTATATTTAAGTCGTCGGGTTAAAACCCGACGACTTATAACCGACGTCTCCCCTAAATCTCTTATTGATTGCTATTGGGTTAGGTTTTCTTTTACTGATAAGGACAGACTAAAAAATGTGGGTGGATAAGCGTATAGAATTGAAGACAAGGTTTAACTCGTTTCTTTTCCAATTTAGATAATGTTTCGTAATAAAGTAACTCCATATAATGGGAAAAGGCAGTAAACATGTAAAAGGACTTACAGTTTGTCCTTCAATAAATCTCGAGAAAATTTTAATCATCTTGTAGTTTATCAAAGCTTGCTAGACTGTAATCATCCATGTTTATGTCACCAGAAGGCCGTTCGCCAAGTCCCCGACGCACGCCGCCCGGCGCCGGCGCGTTCCTGACACCGATGACGCCGGGCTCGGGGCGCGCACGGTCGCCGCTGCACGCGCACGCTCACGCGCACACGCCGCTACACGCGCATGCGCACAAGCCGCGTGCGCTTGAGCCCGCCGCCGATGACACTGCTGACCTTGAAGAGCTCGAGCACTTCGCGAAGACTTTTAAACAGCGACGAATCAAGCTCGGTTAGTTTGATAACTAATTTTTACTTACTTGCTAACTCGATATTTATTATTAAGTATATTTGTAATCATAACGGAATAATTAAAATAGCTAAATTGTTGTCAACAGGATTCACTCAGGGTGACGTGGGTCTAGCAATGGGAAAGCTTTATGGGAACGACTTTTCACAAACGACGATCTCGCGCTTTGAAGCGCTGAACCTGAGCTTCAAAAACATGTGCAAGCTCAAACCGCTATTGCAAAAATGGTTAGAAGATGCCGACTCGTCGCTGGCGGGCGGCGGCGGCGGCGGCGCGCCCGGGCCTGGCGCGCTGGCCGAGGCAGTAGGCCGCCGTCGCAAAAAGCGCACCAGCATCGAATCGGGCGTACGCGTCGCCCTCGAGAAAGCCTTCCTGCACAACCCCAAGCCAACGAGCGAGGAGATCGCCGCCCTGGCGGACGCGCTCGGCATGGAAAAGGAGGTGGTCCGCGTCTGGTTCTGCAATCGTCGCCAGAAGGTAAAGCGCACGCGCCACGAATCCGACGTGATGTCCGGCGTCGCGCCGCCGCTCACTAACGCCGCTTGTTGGGGTGTGCAGGAGAAGCGTATCAACCCGCCGCCGGGCGAGAGCGCGGGCCCCGGCGCGCTGGCGCTGTCGCTGCCGAGCGCGCTGCACGCCGCCGCGCTGCAGCCGCTGGCGCTTCTGGCGCGACGCCCGGCGCCCGGCGCCGCCGGCGACTGACCCGGCGCGCCGACTCTCGCGCCGCCCTCACATATCCCGTCGCTGTAAATAGGCGCCGCCGCCCCCCGCACTGTACATACGCATATTAGCGGACGGGTGCGCAGCGCCGGCTAGTCCGTAAGTCTATCTTATAATGTGAATTCTATTTATGTTTAGTGGAGCTGCGGCTCGAAGTGTAGGCCCTCGGGCGATGCGCGCCCGCGGCTCCGGTGCCGCGGTCATATCAGTAGCGCGCCGCGCGTGCGTGTATGTACGGTGGATGTGTAGAAAACTATCTATATGTTACAATAAAAGATGATAGAGACTATTACCTTGGGTTTTATTTATTTTTCCTCAAAACAACCAACATCAAATTTTAATGGCTCCCGAAATCAAAAAGGTTACAGTGTATAGATACGATCACTAGATTATGAATTACACCGTAGACAATACTGGTGATTCTACGAATCAAGAGGACAACAGTGCTGGTGAGGATGGTCCTAATAAGTCTTTTCGACTTTATCACCACAGAATAAAATCAAAACGTGTTAGACCACATGTTTTGTACCCTGTACAACAGTCATGTCTAGTAATTTGAAACCGTTATACCTAGGGCATAGGTATGTCTGCGACAAAGGATCACAATTTTTGGAGTCGACAGAAAAGGAAAAAAATACAGTAGTTCCATAGGTAGACCATTCATTGCGGATTTCACGCCAGACGTCTAATCAATGTTGTTCGAAAACGAACTACACTTTCACTGCAGGGCAGCATTTGTGCGTTTTGTTGTCATTCACCCAATGCCTTGAATGTTACTGTGAGTTCATAGGTACATTATCTCAGTGCCCAACGCCCCATTAATTAAGTATGGAAGTATAGGTAGGTAGGTATACTTAGATAATTTAACTGGAGATAAAGTATGTAAACATCACAACACACATCTAACATAATCATTCATCAGTAATCAGAGATCGGACAAATGTGCGTCATTGTTCGCAATAATATGGACATGACTCCAAAGTTCATTGAATAATTAATCATTTAATTATTTTTAGAAAATTACCTGTTTGGCACCGGTAACTATGAAAACGTTTGTAATCAGTCACCTTAAAGCTTCGAAATCAAATTTCAAGAAATGATTCGTTTTATTCATTTTATCAACTTTCGAGTCATATCCATATTATTGCGAACAATGACGCAGATTTGTCCGATCTCTGAACATAATAAAGGACTACTTAACTACAAAAAATCAATATCAAAACATCCGAGCGAAATCGCCATTTCCATATCCCCTTGTATGTTAGGTACAGTCAAGTTAAAAGATATATAAATATGAGTGCGAATTTAAAAATGTGAATACATTGATGTGAAAGATCTATAGTGTGGGTTTAATACAGTCGGCATCAGACACATCGTAGCGGCCACGGTGTTCAATAATATCTAAACCAGCACATATCATTTTAATGCCATGGCAACAGGGATGCGCCCAGATGCTTGTGGACACCCTTGCTGTTCCGATATATATTATCTATTCTGATGGTGACTGTACCCACGGTGTTTTCACTTAGTTGAAGTAGTGAATTTGATGTACTCATGACGTCATCGGATATGCTTCCGGAAATTAACGTTAGAGGGCGTTGATATCAATTTCAAGATCTTGTGTTATCTGTACAGCCACTATTTTCTTTTCCGTTACGCGCAGTTAACAAAACGAAAGAAATGACAAAGTATTAGTTTTTTTTCATTACTTGGCTCTCAAAATATTTTTGTTTCATACATAGAGAAATGTAATATTAATTTAGCTATACTTGTATTTTTACTTTTGTCCAATTTGAATTCTTTAGCTACAAATATTTTAGATGCATTTAAAAAATATATTGAATGAACGGAATGTTTTTGCAAGGTCGGCCATAATTAAATTTTCGCTTTGGTTGTCTTCGATGCTTGAACTGGAAGTGCATCGAAACGATATTATTTTAGTGATTTCATAAAACGACTGTGCTTGTTCTGGACTCCTATAATTGTGCTTTTCCATGTATGTACTGTACATGGATTGGATTTTTGTAAAAATGGTGCGATGCGGTTAAATGTGTTGTTTGCCTAATTGTGGTAAAATGCGTGAGCATTTTAATGTTACTCAAAACGCATATATATGCAAATTGGAAGCCATTCGCAAAAACCGTTTCAAGATGGAAATGTCCCACGAGCTCCGTTCGCCGACATTAAAAAACTGTGCAATGCGGCTACTGTTTTTTTAATTCAACTTCAATCAAACTGATAGCAAATAATATATGATACAGATGCTTAATAAGTTAGTACCTAAAAACTTTATGGATAAGGCTAGTGTAAAAATAAAACTTGAAAGTGACATATTTTTTTTGTTTTATTGTTTCTCGATCCTAGTTCGGGCGAACAGAACTAGGTCACATAATGTGTGAACTTCTTCAGCTGATTCCAAATGAGAAATGCGTGGCAAGTTCACACTTGATGTGATCTGGTTTTGTTTGTCCATTATTTCAAAGGTTACCAATCTACAAAGCTATATATATACCTATACATATATATGTGTATATATATATACACGTATATATATTTAATATATACATGTATATATATATATATATATATATATACATGTATATATATATGAGAAAAGTTGCCGTGAATCATCAATAGATGGCGCTGCAAGCAAAAACCTTGACTGATAACTCTATACACTACTATTCAATATACTCTATGACTGTACCTAGGCGTGACTAAGCTTTATACCAAAGCAATCAAAGTACTCTTGAAACTCTAAAGGCAATAATGGCTGATATTGGATGTTAAAAGGTTGGACTTGGTTCCTCGCCTGACTGAACAGTACAGCTTAATTAACAGCTATAATATCAAAAGATACATACCAACGCCATCTACAGATCGTCCGCCGAACCACTTCCTCTTCGAGCGCTCTCGACTTGGACGAATATACCTACACCAACGACGCTAACTCAGTTCCTAATATTTGTAGTTTCAGACCTTACTAACAGATGTCGCAGCGAACGCATAAAATTAAAATAGGTAATTGCGTAAAATATAAAATTAAAATAGGTAATTATTTTACTATAAAATACTATAATAAATCCAAAATCATCACAATACTTTAGTTTACTTTTTAGGCTCGTTTCATAGTGCACATTTGTACATAAGCGCCTTATAGGTACTTATAAAAATATCGTATGTATGGTAAAACAATTTTCCAATGAGACTCGTTAATTGAATAGATACTAGTATATGTAAGGTACCTAATCCGCTGCAAGGTTTCATCGAAATCGATTAAGCCCTTTCTGAGCTCCACGGAGCATCATTATTGATATTAAATTTATAATATCGCACTCATCGCACTACAACTAAATCAAAACATTATTAGTTATTACCTACCGAGCTAACTGTAACTAACTAAAAAATCATGTATTTTTAACCGATTTCAAAAAGGAGGAGGTTTACAATTTGTCAGCCTCCATAGCCTAGTTGGTAGTGACCCTGCCTACGAAGCTGGAGGTTCCGGGTTCGATTCCCGGCGAGGGCATTATTTGTGTATTTATTTATCACAAATATTTGTTCCTTGGTCATGGCTGTCTATGTATTTAAGTATCTATATGTATCTATCTATTATATATATCGTCGCTTGGTACTCACATCACAAGCCTTAATTGAGCTTACCGTGGGACTAGGTCGATTTGTGTAAGATGTCCCAAGATATTTATTTTATTTATTTATTTACAATTCGTCGAAATCTTTTTTTTTATGTATGTTCCCCGATTACTCGAAGACGCGTGGACGGATTTGAAAAATTCTTTTTTTGTTTGAAAGGGTATACCTTCTAGTTGGTCCCATTGTCACCGAATCGAGATCTGTTGATGGGATTCTGGAGAAATCGAGGGAACTCTTCATATGTTGTAGGCACATATGACATTTCATTCATGGTTATAAGGTTTGGGTAGGAATTCCTAAGTAGTAGGAACCAAAATTATTTTTTACTTTTTATTTCGGGCGAATTTTTGAAGGTGGTTTTATTTTTATTTTTAAAATATTTTATTAAGTGTACATTTGTAATCTACATCTACATAAAAATCATTATTAGTATGTTATCAAAATCTTTGCCATAAGGCCATAAACGTACTGATTGAATAGACACAATGATATGGAATAATTATTTTAAGAATGTCGAATTTATTAATTTTAATTTTAGGTATGAAATTGCCGTGTTGTTACGAGTATACTTCTGGTTGACTGACAAATAGTGGAATCATCAGATTTGCTTGTAGGACAAATTCAGGCGTTAAATAAGAGTCATACAGATTTAAAGGTAACCGATTCTCTATTTGAGTTTCAAATAAGTACCTATAGTATTATTAATAAATGTCTCATAACTTAGCTGAGCTAAGTATTGTTTGTCCCTATCTTATAGACATATTGATAACACCGAAAGGGACAAACAATATTTAGCGGCTTGTTAAGTTAGGTAAGGCTGTCGGAGTCGTTTTGAGAATTCGTTTCTAAAATGAAAGGTAAGTACCTAACCTACCTTCCTATAACACTGTGGTCTTTCATTGGAAACGCGTACAATATACAGATTAATTATAATATTGAGTAAAGAAACAAATATCTAATAATTTCTTGATATTTGTACCAGTTGCTTATACAAATTGCTCAACCATCCCTGTTTAGCAACGGCTATTAGGAGAATAAAGCGGTAAACTCAAAAAAGGTAGCTGCGCGAAGAGTTGGCTTCCTCTAGAAAAGTGAACTATATGTAGATATCTCTTTCTTTTTGAGTCAATAAAATCAGGGTAAGAAAGAGACGGTATGATTGTCTCTGGCTGTGCTTCAAGTGAGAAAAACCCTAGATAAACTACATCCTTAACCATTCCCACCAGCTAAATTTTTATTTATTTTTTAATTTTCAAAATGTGATCACCGTCTCAGATGCTTGGTTTTCTGCCAAGACAAACATTTTGTAGCATTAACGATAATCCCCTCCAATTTTATTTATGTGAGTTACTAAATTTAATGACAGAAAATACAGATATTGTAGGAAAAATAAAATCACATAACAAGTTTGACATCTACAACCTACAAGGCAGTATGGTTTAGTGATTTCGCCTGTCATCTACATCCATCTCAGTATAATTGTGCAACATGTTTTAACTGTTTGGCTGTTGAGACCACCTTAGATTTCGAGGATTTTTCTCTGTCACTCCAACGAAGGCGTCATTAAAGTGAGAGAGACAAATCCTCGAAAGGGCTTGTGCATAAATCACGCGAGGTCCTATAGGGGGGGAGGGGTCCAAGAAAACATCACGAAAGATCACGGTAGGGGAGGGGGGATACAAGGAGACCTCACGTGTATTTTTTTACGATGAACAAACTAAGAAATATTGTCAATTTCGGCTAGCGAACGTGAAAAGTTGAATGAAAAAAATACACGTGAGACTGCTAGGGGGGGGGGGGGGGGCTAGCCAAGAAACTCACCAAACATCACCATGGGGGAGGGGGGGGGTCAAAAAGTAGCCAAAAAAACATCACATGATTTATGCATGAGCCCAAATTTGCGAATATCGAAGTTCGAGGTACGGCCGCAGAACGTAGAATGCGATTGTTGTCTATGCACGACGTAAAGGTGCACTTTTGAGCATGAAATGTTTAATTTTTTATTTTTCTATATAAAGTGATTGTTAAAAAAATTGTTTAAAGATCATTTTATCATGTGACTAAATTAAATATTTCGTCGCTTTAATGTCGATAAAGGGGGGTGTTCTTCAAGTAGTGGTAGTGTGTAGTGTAGTAATGTAATAGCAGTTTTAGTAGTATCACCTAGTACTATTTTATATCTCATACTGCCCATTTAAACAATTTAATGCGAGGAGTAAAATATTTAGAAAAAATTTCTACGCAAGAAAGACCGACGTAGTAAACATAAACTGTAGGTAATTAGAACAACTGTATCTGCAAACACCGGATGTGGACTACGTGATACCTACATGAGATCTGTGCAGGAAAAGAGAATCAATATCAAGTGGGAATTCCCAATCCAATCATAGAGGTCAGAACCTCTAGGTATTTAAAATTCATTAAATGCGGCGACGCCATTGCTCGAATTATTTAACTAAATCATCATTATACTACGCTGTGCTTCAAAACACGCATAGCTGACGTGGGTGAAATTACTGCCAGGCTAAAGTGGGATTGGGCAGGTCACGTCTACCGCATGCATCCAGAAAGGTGGGCTATTACAGCCACCAAGTGGATGCCGCAAGCTAGGCGGAGACCAGGCAGGCCCAGGCGAAGATAACGACTGGACACCTTCGCTAACAATTGGCCAGACTTGGCACAGAACCGGGAGCTGTGGAGATCTGAGGGAGAGGCCTTTGTCCAGCTGTGGGAAACCCTTACCAAGCTAGAAAAAAAAGAAAATTATGGTCTGATGACATGGGTAGGTAAGTAAGACGTCCAGGGCAAATTGTACTTAATCTATTTTTAATTATCCAACTTTTTGAGTATGTAACATTGGTGAAAGTTTTAAGCTAACATTATTAGTATGATTTAGAGCGGGGTATTTTACCATGTAGATAAGTCACTCCCCGATAAGGTGGCATTTGCAAACAGTGTCGAAATATCGGGTGCTCAATAATCAAAATTTACTTGGTAAATACCCGTTCTAAATAATACTAATAATATTAATCGATTAATCAAAAGCAACTCAGTAATAAGTAGTATTTATAACCACCTTCAAAACTAGTTCAAAATTAGACTGTTTTTTTGTTATTGTTTGTATGTTACTCGACATCACCGAGAATCGTGAACAGGCCTACTACCGCGACAATCTAAATTCATAAATTTCGAGGATTTTTCTCTGTCATTCCAACGAATGCGTCATTAGAGAGATAGAGAGGGAGACAAATCCTCGAAATTTGCGGATTTCGAAGTTCGCGGTAGGTCCGCAGATTTTCCGAACGGGTAGGTATAACTCTTAGATGATCCCGTTGATACCAAGTCGGGGTCTAATAATGGGATTTTGAAGAAATCGGGTGAAGTCGGTTTTTAATTTAGTAATTATACAATTTTCAAACCCTTTTAAAATAAGAGAAAACTGCGTAATAAGTTTTAGTTAATTGTTGCATACCCCGGGTAGCTTTACCTATATTCAATTAATACCTATTATTATATATGTAAGCAAGTTCATAATTTTAGTTTTGCGTGTCTATGTAGGTATCTTGTTAGCAAAGACCAGTTAAAATTGAAATCCACTGAAATAAGCACGCACAGTATTGGGTTAATGACACAGTTTTCCGTACAAACAATAGCTCATTATAAGATCTGCGGTGACTGGGGTCAGCGTTGTCGCACCCAAAACTATTAAGTTGCGTTCTACCGAGGTTCATATACTTAGTACTAATTACATATAGGTACATATGTATTCATTTTTAAATTACGTATCTTTTGCTACAAATAAAAATATGTTTTTTTAACGACTCGATTAGTGAGTGGTTAGTCTTTGATAAGTTTTCAGTGTTGAAGCGTAAAGGCCATTTTTTTCACTTTTTTATGTGTTCCGAAGTTTGAAGCTTCAGTTGAGTCGCAGCACGAGTGAGAAGATCGCGTTCGCTGCGGTGCGGCTCGCGTTCGCTGACCCGCTCGCTAATGAGTCCGGCACCCGCGCCCGCGCTCGTTCGAGCAGCGCCGCTCAGTGCTGCGCGACCCCGCGGCGAGTGCCGCTGCTGACGGCCGAATATCGCGATATCAGGTGTTATCAGTGTGATTAGATAGCGCGTCACCTCGCGCACCGCGCAGGACGCACTCCGCGACGCGCCCGCGCCGAGCCGGCCGCCATTCGCCATGCGGAGCAAGGACCGCCTGGCCGAGCTGCTGCAGGTCAGTATAGCCGTCACCGCTATCTGTGTTTACTCATTAATAAACACCTGTGTAACGCTTTGCCGAACGTGACATCATTATAAAGCCAAACAAATATTAGGATACTCTTCATGCGATGACCGTAATAGCCGTTCTTTTGTGAATCTCGGTGTCTTAATCCGTGGGCGCGGGCATTGTAACAGGATAACAAGAGCTTCCGCTCCGGAGTAGCCCACTGGTCTTCGTCATATATACGTTACTCAATTCATAATTAAATTACATTTATTTTCCTTCTTAGTGGCCATTTTGCAGTTTCCGCTAGTCAAGATTTTATTGACTTAATGACGCGCGCAGCTAGAAAGTGACGAATAGGTACCTAATATTTTATACCAAGCAGATAATTAATAATTGTGACAGGCAGTCTTATATATTATATATCAATTTTCAGGTAATCATACTCAGAAGTCATCAATAGTCATCATAGACAGCCAGCTACAAAATGGGTTGATCTATTTTTGATTGAATTTATTCAGGAATAAGGCATCCACTTGCAGCGATCAGTACACAGTTGAGAGAACTTTAGTGACCCTAAAGACGTGTGTTCCAGCGTGCAGAGGCGTCAGGTGGCGTGTACCAGGACACGGTGCTACCAGTGGAAGATGAGGGCTCGACGGCCGGAAACCTGCCTCCCGAGATGGAGGAAATGTTGCAAGAGGTCTGTTATACTTAGGTACTCATAAATTATTTCGATTTCGACAAATAATTATAACTTATTAATGTACAACCTACACTTCCTAGCGATGGCAATATATTGATCCACGATTCGCACAACGACGGTTTCACGATGGGGACAAAGTGTTTTTATTGAAGCCAAGGTAGCATTTTTAAATTCATCTGAAAATGTACCAGTATATTATGTAGGTATAGGTAGGTAGTAGGTACCTACTCTTAGCCATAGTTTAGTGTAACTAATTTTATAACAAGATACTTTTGTTTGAAGCTAGCGAATTATTTGTGGCAAAAAAGTTTGTATCGAATCATAATTAGATACTGAAATAATATATATTGTCGTGAAACATGGATAAATAATTAAACAATTTACCACAATCTTATAAATGAATTGCATGTAAAACTGTTGTTACCTACTGTCTATGATACTTGTGCATAAATAGCAGCCGTGTACAAAAATACGTATTGTACCTACACGTATCTTTATGAGCATAAGTTCATCACTAGAATACAACTGCCATCAACGTCAGACAGAAATACACCTTTTCAGAAAACTTTCAAAATACCTGATTAAAGTCACTTAAACTTACAAATATTTTGTATTAAAGTACCGGATGCACTGTCAAATTCCGCGCATATATGTCATTTGAATTGAAATTGGTGGCTAGATGAATCGCGTCATGAACCAATTGCTGTTCATTGCGCCGTTCATTAGTACTTTAATTAATTGTTTACACGACACGCTTATTAACAACACGTACTGTAGGTACTAAATAATCTCGTGTGTCAACATTAGATGGACTACATTCACAACAAAAAGTGAATAAAATATTTAGTATTCAATTACTTGAGAACCGTCATATACACAACTTACAAATTTAAAGTAGGTCTTTTCAGGAGAGGAACCTAAAAACTTTATCTATATTTGTCTTAATTTTTGCATTTCATACAATGTTAGATTTTGACCTCATAATAATATGCACATTGTCTCTATTTTAAGTATTTTAAGCATTCAGCTCAGAAAACCATATATTCCCGACTTTTGCGGCCTCATTAGCTCATTCTACCTACCTAAAAACTTCCACGTAAATCTTTAAGTGCAAGCTACCTGCTTTAAGTAGGTAATGTGTAATCATAATCAATACTAAAATAACGAATGAAGTTAATACAGCTCCGAATTAAAACTGTCACTTACTGTTAAAATTATGACACGAATAGCGGTACGTTTAGGTATAACAAAAACCGCGCACACCTACTTTTGCAGGATTGCTTGCAGACAGTTAGGCATTTATAATAATTATGACCGTCGCGTCTAAATTCATTAATAATGTTGAATAATAGAGACTTATATCCACTGAACTGCAGATCACGATCGATAATAATAACAATGCGCGGTGACGATGGCGCAGACGCTGCCATTATCTGCTGCACTTGACCCGGTGCACATTATCTTATACCTTTTGACGATGTATATATACATATGACCTAGTAATTATCGACATCACATGCTAAACTGACATCTATTAAAGAAATTGTATAATTTGCAAAATCGTGAGTATCGTGACCTACAATTTTTTTAAATTTTATTTATTACCTAATTATATTTTCATTAAATAAAACAATTCTTACGTTTATTACGTTTGATTTGTCAATAATCAAAACTATGATGAAAAATATTCAGGGAGAAAACAGGGGAATACGTTGGATGGAAAAAGGCAGCTCCCGTCTTATAATAGGTATAAAAAAATTTGTTTGATTGCTTCGAGGGCCCTGGACATTGATTTAAACGGCACAACGCTTCTTTCTCACCACTATTTATTTAATTAAATTCACTTACAAAAACATATTTATTATTGAATATCTGTCAGTAGAGTGAATTTTGAAGGCTCATCATACATAGACAATATGTATGATGTATGATGAGTTGATGAGCTTCCAAATTCAAAAGTCAAGCACGAGTCGATTGCTTGCTAACAACCTTCATAATAACACACCCCCTCAATCGACTCTGCTTGACGTACCTATTATTACAAACACTTCTAGTTACTAAAACAAAATTTCCAAACATTGATTGCTTCGAGGGCCCTGGACATTGATTTAAACGGCACAACGCTTCTTTCTCACCACTATTTATTTAATTAAATTCACTTACAAAAACATGTTTATTATTGAAGATCTGTCAGTAGGTAGAGTGAAGTTTGAAGGCTCATCATACATAGACAATATGTATGATGAGCTTCCAAATTCAAATTGTGTTAGTCAAGCACGAGTCGATTGCTTGCTAACAACCTTCATAATAACAAAAAATAATGAAAATGTTTGTAATTTCAGGCCGAGGCGGCAGTACGATGGGCGGGGGAGCTGTCGGCACTGACAGCGCGACTGCGCGCACTGCACGCGCATCCCACCTTCCACACGAGCCCAGGTGCGTTCTAGACCTTGCTCCAAATTATGTCATGATTTTTATTAAAAGAAAAAGAAAAGAGGATAGTTTATTTAGTAACATTCGTCACAGGGTAGTTCTATGCGATTATTCAGTCGCAACAATCAAGTCATTACCATTCCCAAATTATTGACGAACTGCGTATAAATAGTGGAGTCATTTTCGATTATCTTGTAGCAGACGCATGTTTGTCTGCTATTCTGGCATAATAGTCTCGTTTGCTTTTATAAAACGGTAAATAAACTGGTGATGATAATGAACGGAATGAATGGCTGGTGGTAATGAGCAAAAAAAAACGCGTAACAACATCGCATAGAAACACCGCACAAGTCATCAGTTGATACATTTTTAATATTAACATTACAATAAACTTGCACATTATCACTTATGTAATAAGAAAATTACATTTGTATGGTGGTTCTTGAAGCAGTTCCATTATCGTCTTTCATGTAATGCGCAAAGTGACAAAGTGCGTAATTGGCACTTTGCGATCATCGATATTTTTGACGATGACTATAAATAACTATGTTTGTAAAAATAGTCTACCACTTTTAGACCCTATACAGTGTTAATAAAATCTTTAAGTAGTCCACATTTTTTGTAGACTGTAATTTTACTCTTGCCAGTATGAGATATTTGCCCCATCTCCTGTAGGCAGTGGCAGTGGCTACATCGCAAAAATCGAACTATGTGAGTGGATAGTCGAAAAAAAGAAGAAAAATAAGCACTGTCCGCTGACAGTGCTATACATACCCGCTGGTAAAACTTGGAATTTTTTTAATTTTTATATTTCGATTTTTTTTTTTATTTCACTTTGATCATTACGTCATTTACTCGCTCCACTTACCAAACCTCAGTTTTCTTAATTTCATATTCAATCGAACTTTCTCGTTTCAGAGATGCAAGAGCAAGTCGACAGTGTAGTGACACAGGCTCACGCACTGGGGCTAAAGGCCAGCGGCGCACTGAGGCAGCTAGAACAGCGCGCGGCAAACGCTGCTGCAGGCGTAGGCGGAGCGGCGGCGCGCGCGGCACGTCTGCAAGCGGCTTGTTGTCGCCGCCGGTATGCGGCAGCGTTGGAACACCATCACAGTGCGTTGGCAGAGATAAGAGCCGCGCGCCGGCGATTGCTGGCTGACCAACTCGCGCTTAGTAAGTATTCTTTAACAAAGTTCAATGAAAGTACAACACTATTAAGCAAACAAAGGATACCTAACACCTAGCGGCCTGCTGTAGCCGCCGGTATGCGGCAGGGTTGGAACACCATCTATCTCACTGCGTTAGCAGAGATACGAGCGGCGCGCCGGCGATTGCTGGCTGACCAACTCGCGCTTAGTAAGTATTGATTGCCAAAGTTTAATGATGGGACACCACTATTAAGCAAACGAACGATATGCGGCATAAGTTCTTGCAACTTACTGTCGCCCCCGGTATGCGATAGGGTTGGATAACCATCACACTGCGATGTGCGATTTCTGGCTGTCCAACTCGCGCTTATTATTAAGTATTCATTGCCAAAGTTTAATGAAGGGACAACACTGAAGCAAACGAGCGATATGCGGCACAAGTCCTAGAGGGCTGCTCTTGCCGCCGGTAGGTGCCTATGCGATAGTGTTAAAACACCATCACAGTGCGTTGATTGCTGGCTGACCAACTCGCGCTTAGTAAGTATTTATTGTTAAAGTTAAATTAAGGAACACCACTATTAATCAAACGAGCGATATGCAGCACAAGTTGCGTTGGGCTATAGGTGTTTTTATAAAACGAAGCCAACCTCCATACCGAAACTCCATACTCCATACGCAGGAACGTGTGAAATCAGATTCACGAAGCCGACGTTGATATACACTGGTCTGGTGGTACGTCGCATGACATGTGACATCTTAAAACGTACCTACGCACTTACGTACAAATGAACTATATTAGTAGAAAATCAGCAGAAGGTAGGTTTCTACAGACGTTTGTTGTTGGTTTTTCGTTGAACATTACAATAAAATAAATATTTTACTCATCATTAGGTATCTTTAAAGGAATCGAATTACAACAGACATCGATAATTGACTTGGATATAATGCAATTAAGTCGTAGAATCAATCATTGTAGCTATTGTAAAATATTTATTACGCCACTTAAAAACGTAGGTTTAATTTAAACTACTTACTATCTTTATAATCATGACAGATGATATGAAAGCTTATAAAAATTTTACAAATGGCTTAATAACTTCCTTCTGCTTTATGTGCATTTCAGCTAACGCAGAGATTACGGAAGAGGAATGTGAGAGATTGTTAGACGACAACCGTCTTCAAGTTTTTGTCGATAATGTGAGTTCTACAAATACTATAACTAATTCAAAGTACAATATTGTACCTAATCAGTTTTTAACAGTTTCCCTGCCAAGTATGCATCGGAGTTTTTATTGTAATGCTTGTCCTGTTGTAAGGGTACCTATATGCACCACAATTTACGAATCCTTATTTAAATGTAGCGAATTTATCAACTCAGTCAATGACTTAACTCCTCCGTACCATGAGTTAACGGCGTGAGCTTAACTGTATCGAGCTCGTAATTTGCTTTCTGTCCATTCCATTTATTCTCGAATAAATATTTGCACAAGAGTAAAGAAAAAGAAAATAATCTACGCAATCGATACGGTTAAATTCAGTCCGCCAGTACCCGTACTATGAGTTGGCAATTAACGGTTAGATATTTTATGTTTTACTCGATACCTAAAGCGGTCTATCACGCTCGCACTGATTAATTGGAGTGAGCATGATAACCTACTTTACGTATCGTGTAAACGATAACGTAACCGTTACTTGCCAACTCAGGGTACGCCTACAGCTTATGGTCAGAACACTAGCGATTTGCGTAAGGTAAGGTGGGGTAACGGTTTTTTTAATGGGGTAAGACAAAAAGCTACCTACAAAAGTCTTACCCCATTAAAAACCGTTCCATCCTACCCCCTATATATTAACTCCCTTATTCATAAACGTCTCCTAACTGAGCAAGCCGCTAAGTATTGTTTGTTCCTTTCGATCTTATGACTATGTCTCTAAGACCGAAAGGGACAAACAAGATTTAGCGGCTTGTTAAGTTTTCGAGTTACTCTTTAGATCGAGGCAGAGACGCGGGAGGCACGCCTCGGGCTGCGAGAAGCAGAAGCTCGCCGCGCAGAACTGGCTAAGGTTGAAGCCGCCCTCACCGACGTCAGGGACCTGTTCGGGCAATTGCACCACCTGGTGGCCGCGCAGCAGGACCAGCTGGACAGCGTCGAGTACTTCGCGCTGCAGGCCACCGAGCATGTTGGCATAGGGCAGCATGAGCTACTGCAGGGGAACGTGTTCCGGAAGAAGAGTAAACAGGTCAGCATCACATCACATCAAAAGCCACTGCTGGAAGAAGCCCTCTCCTATTAACTATGCGTATAGACGCATTAGGAGGTAAATGCCCATTATCGCCACGCTGGGCAAGCGGATCGGCGATCGCAGTAATGTGTCCAGTTGAAGCCGCCCTCACCGACGTCAGGAACCTGTTCGGGCAGCTGCACCACCTGGTGGCCGCGCAGCAGGACCAGCTGGACAGCGTTGAGTACTTCGCGCTGCAGGCCACCGAGCATGTTGGCATTGGCCAGCATGAGCTGCTGCAGGGGAATGTGTTCCGGAAGAAGAGTAAACAGGTTAGCATCACATCACATCAGTGAGTGAGTGAGTAGGTGACTGATATAGATCAGTACACTGCTGGACAACGGCCTCTACTTAGCCTTTACGTATGAAATGAATCAATGGACACATTAGCAGATAAATGCTCATAATTGCCAAAGTGTCCAGTACGATGACGCTACTGCCCTTCGTCAATCTTCTATCAAAGAATGTTTAGTGACACTTCAATCCCTTAGTCGACTCTTACGACACCCGTCATAATTAAATAATTTACTTAAATGACCCTGTTGTACATATGTGGTAGTGAACAGTTAACCGTATAGGTGAAAAAATTAAGTACTTACCCAAGTTTTTTACCTATACGGCATGGTTTGTTGCTCTCCTCAAACTTGCAATTAATATTATGTAAAATTGTATGTAAAATGTATTTTTTTCTGGTAACTATCCGTAACAACTACTTAAATCAATTTTCTAATTAGGCGTCTAAGCTTATGTCAAATATAAGTAACTATCCACGCTAAACCTGTTACGTAGGTATGTTCTAAACTATTTCAAGCGCCATTTAAAAATATATTTTTTTTTTCAGAAAAAATATGGCCTCATTGTATGCATCGCAGTGGGTGTGTTTATAGTCTTACTGGTGCTCATTTACACATAGACGTCGCCCCGTTGTCTTGCTTGGACGTATGAATGTGAAGAGTCCATGTGCCGCTTGGCGCATAACACTAGTCAATGTAAACTAAGCTCCAAAATTAGACAAATTAACTTGACAGTTCTATCGTCCACACTGTTAGCTGTCCATCGGTAGACGTTTGTGAGTGCAGTTTGTTCAATACATGTGATTGTTTATGCGGATGATATGGTTCTCCTCAGTCCATCGATCGGTGCCTTACGCGAGCTCTTAGCGGTTTGCCAGAACTTTGCCTTGAAAAATGGCATGAAATACAATACCCAGTGCCGGATTTACCAGTAGGCCAAGTAGGCCATGGCCTAGAGCGGCAGATTTTAGGGGCGGCAGATTTGGCGGCAAAAAAAAAAGTTTATGAGTCAAAATTGATTTGGCAGATTTTATAAACGGCAGATCTGAAGCGAACTTTCTTAAACTTCTGCCGGGGCGGCAGAATTATTCAGGGTGGAAGGGATCGACCGAGTCTACCAACCATTACCTACTATGAACTGTCAGTAACATAGAAATATCATATATATCATATATTATCATATCGAAATATCTATAAAAAAAATTATCCCTTCATACAAAGTGAGTGATTAGTAGAGTTCAATAGCATGGAAAAGTCAATTTTAACCAACATACTCGTACTTTGACTGATACAGTGGTAGATTAGAGTTTATACGAAGAGACTGGGGTTGTGCTTTGTATGAAAATTAATAACAATATATTATGCGACTCTACCTTTACCACACAAACTCTAGAAAGCTGTCCTTGAATTTGAACAATGAAGAAGTTCTAACAAAAATTAAAAATCAATTTCAACTGGGTTTTTATAGTTAATTAAAATTATTTTTACTGCGCTCACTCGCAAACAACAAATCAATCAATATATTGATTTAAGCTTTCACGATTAACACTCGATATTTTAATGACAAACGGGTCTTAGTCGTGTAAACTTAAGTTTAATTTTATCCTGACGTTCCAGGCATGATATCACACCCGTGGTCGCAGGCAGACTGGCGAAAAAATGTATCAACACCTTCGAGCTGCGCGGGTTTTTCGAACTACCCCGCACTTGGTCTTGATTATTCACTTCTAGGCTAGGGTTGTCACTAGGTCTACACACAACACTCACAACATCCAATGGCTTTGAAATGGATGTTTCACCACGCTTACATTTGTAAATCACGGGATTCCACGACGAGATTCCTTGCCCCTCATTTTGATAAAAATTCCGATGTTTCTTAATTTCAATAGCTCCACGTACTTTTTGGCTATCTATGATGTATACGTTCGGTTAAGAGGACGTTCTGGTTATGGAGCTTGATCAGCGGCTTTGACCGGATTCCAACAAATGCTCGGCCACAGCAGAATTTTTAGCTGGACCCTTTCCGCTATGGTGCGTTTGGTTTCCCCAATATTAGGAACTACCACAGCTATTATTAGCTGATTGATTATTCAAGACTAAGTGCGGGTAGTTCGAAAAACCTGCGCAGCTTGAAGGTGTTGATACATTTTCTCGCCAGTCTGCCTTGGGTGTAACGTCATGCCCGAAACGTCAGGATAAAAATAAACGTAACTTTACGCGATTAAGACCCGATTCAATATTACAATAAAACCACAAGTCAATATCATTTGGCTTTAAAGTTATCTCATAATTAACAATTATAGAAAACAAGCTTTAGTCCCATATTGTAGTCATGTTTGGTAGCTCATGGCTGGCTTCCAAATGAGAAAAATATTCCTGATTCGCAGCTGACTACAAAATGGTAATTATTTAGCCCCGTCTTGTAGCCCTGTTTGGTAGCGGGCTTTTAAATGAGAAAAATATTCCTGATTCGAAGCTGGCAGTGAAACGGGAATTCTGAAGTCGTAGGAATAGCTGGGGTTTAATCTTTGTTCGAATCAGGAATATTCTTCTCATTGAAAGCCAGCTACCAAACCATGCTACAAAATGGGTCTACAGAATTGCCATTTTGTAGTCTACTTCGAATTAGGAATATTTTTCTCATATGGATGCCAGCTATGAGTTACCAAACCTGGCTACAAGATGGGACTAAAAGTTGTTTTCTATAATTGTTAATTATCAGATAACTTTAAAGCCAAATAATAATGTTTTCTGGTTTTATTTATAACATTGATTGATTTGTTGTTTGCGAGTGAGCGTAGTAAAAAAATTTTTTCATCACACTTGCTGTCTAAGCGCGCCATTGCTTGCGCGTGTACCGGAAGTAATATAAAAGTGAAATTCCCTAGGGAGTAATAGAAATGTCAGTACGTCATTTAATAATATATTGTCTTAAAACTTTTTTTTGTCGGCAAGTGTGATGAAAGACATTGTATGCATCACGGTCGGTAAGCGGAATACTAACTCGAGTCATAAAAGCCTTCTAACACTCGTTAGTAATTCCGTACTTACCTCCCTTTATGCACGATGTACTATTAACTAACTATAAAAACCGAGTTAAAATTTATTAAATGCTAAGACTGATTTTTTATTTTAGAACTTCTTTATTTTCCCAATATAAGGGCCGCTATATTATCATTGATTTTCATACAAAGTACAAGCCCAGTCTCTTCGCATAAACTCTAATCTACCACTGTATCGGTCACTGTATGTTGGCTAGGCATCCATCCCTCCACTGTCATACCAGCTAAAAGTTCGCGTACTGTACAAAGTAGGAGAGGAGAAGGCCTGCTACCGCGAACACCGAAGTTCGTAAGTTTCGGGGATTTGTCTCCGTCACTCTAATGACGCCTTCATTGCCCGAAATTTGGGGATTTCGTAGTTCGCGGTATTAGATGCTGGATTTCCTTTCCTGCCACGAACGCTCCGGTACACGGCTGTGAAATGAAACACCAAGTGTTCCTAAACGACTAATGTACGAAGCTTTTTTACGTTTCGACCTTTTTCGTAATTTTCTTAACAAATTATTATAATTGGCAGAGTGGATAGGGGCGGCAAAATATAAATGGCCTATAGGCGGCAAATTTCTAAATCCGGCACTGACAATACCGCTAAGACAGAGATGGTAATTTTTAGGTACGGTAAGGGTCCGGAGAGAGTGCCACCGGTATTCTTTAATGGTGAAGCAGTTCGGGCTGTAAAACAGTTCAAATACTTAGGGCATATAGTATGTGCTAATATGCAAGACGACCTAGACTTGGAGCGTGAACGAAGGGCCCTGGCAGTGCGTAGCAATATGCTGGCGCGCAGATTCGCTAAGTGTTCCAAGGAAGTGAAACTTGTGCTGTTTCGGGCGTATTGTCAAAGTTTTTATACATGCCAATTATGGACAAAATATACACGAAAAGCATACAATAAATTGAGAATACAGTACAATGACGCTCTGCGAATTCTCACTAAACTACCACGGTTTTGCAGTGCGTCAGCAATGTTTGTTGAAGCCAGGGTACCTGACTTCTTTGCCATTATTAGAAATCGAATAGCATCATTCTGGAAGAGGGTACGTATTTCTAATAATAGGCTTATTATGACCCTGACAGAAAACATTTATCAAAATGTGTTTTTCTTGCATTGGTTGTCCGCGCATCAGCAACCGAACCGAACCGAAAATAGTTTTTAGTTGCCTTATTTTATTTATTTTATTGAATTTTGTAAACTGTATTTTTTTCTACTCTTTTATATTTATACGTTTTAATTTTAGTATATACACAAATATTTATAATATTGTAATGGGTCTATTGCCTGAATAAAGAAATATTCATTCATTCATTCATTCATTGTTGTTACATAGATAAGTATTTCAAAAATCCAGTCTATACAAAAAGTTTGTTTTATAATTAGTAGCTTTGTCTTTGAAATCTGACTAATAATTTTAATAAACGAAACAATTACGAATAATAATCTCATGAAATCATTTGGGATTTTATTTCCAATTTGAGGAGTAATAGGTACCTAACTACCTACACACATACCGTAGGTATTTTTACGAATTCTAAAAGTTTAAGCCGATGATCTTTCTTATGGTTACAATAAAAAATAATAAAATATGCATTGAGAGATCGACACAAACCTGAACATCAGTATTTTTATTTCCGTGTGGTTAGCAATATTTTCAGCTGCCAAGTTAGCGCGCCTAATAATGGAATTAAGTTTATGTGAAAGTTTCAATGAAGCGGCAATTTAGTCAATTTCGACATATATTAATATATTTACATACTTACAACGATTAAATTATTTATAATTACTTAAGTCATAAAAAATAAAAGTTTATATTTTATTCAAAATTCTTATTATTTGTTTACTCAACCTCCTTTGTCTAATTTTTCCCCATTTCCTAGTTTACTGGTGAAAGAGTGGCTAGGTGCCACAATTAATTAAGGATACCTACCACCGATGTCATATATACCATAGATCAAGCAAACGTATCTAGGTACTTAGCGTGTCAAATAAACTCAGTGAAATCCACTGAGTTGTCCGTCTTTAATCGCAGCTTGCAGCTTTCGGGCGTCAAATTTTGTAAGTTGAAGTGAACAAAAACATTAATAATTCCTCCTTAAGTAATATTAATTGCAACAACACAAAAAAATATGAATACTCAAGGGCCTGAGACATATTTAAAATCATAGTCAAGTAACAACTTCAGTACAAAATCTGACACGCTCGGCCGCCATACAAATGAATGAACTTGCTTCTTGTATCCAAATCTAATTCTGTGATACCTACGGTTATACTGAAAATTAAGTCAACTCAAACGTATACTTGCTCAGGCTCATTCTACTCAGAATCACGAGTTGTTTTTATTGATCAGTGTCAGCCAGTTTTTTGTACGCAGTGATTTTTTTGCTACAAATCATCAGGCTATAACAGTCCACTGCTGGACGTAGCGTAGGTCTCTCTTATTAACTATGCGTAGATACAGGCGCATTATAGTCCATTATATTACGGCAACGTATGTATGGGAAAAGTTCACATTCGGATACCAGCACCAAATTTTAGTATGTTGTTAAATATGTCATTCTGTATCCAAAACTGTCGGGAGACACTCTCTCAAAGGTCAAGGTCACCAGTAATGACGTCCTCAAAATGGCTGCTGCCTAATTTTGAAAAGCGCTTATTTGTTCCTCAACCGCCCAACATACACCATTATGTGTAGTATCAATTGAAAGGTTATTAAATATGCTCTAACTTTGTCTTTCTGTGTTATAGCGTACATCTAAAAATAAAAAAAATATCGTGAAAAGAATAAAAATATTTTTTTACTCTTTTCGTACAATGTACATTTCATCAGGAGACAAGCGGTATTAGAAAAAAATATTGTACTACATAAATGTAGCAAAACTATTATTCTAAAATAAACAGTTTAAATCAGCGAAATCGGTTGAAAATAAACAAAGTTATGTCATTTTCTATATTCCGCGGCATCCGCCCGCTCGCCAGTTCGAAAATGTTAATTGCACCCAAACTATGCAATTGATTTACACTGATAAGATATTAACTGAAAGCCAATTATTTATCCAAATACTAGTTGTTTTAAAAATACTGTTGTTATTAAAATAAAATACATAATTTAAGAAAAAAACAAATTAAAAGACATAGGTACTTAGAGTAAGGTAGGAAAAAGGTAACAAATTGATAATAATAACTTCTAATTATCAATGAAAGAATATTATATATATATATATATATATTTCAAGGTTTTATTCTGAACAGTAAATTCTGGAGTAAGTTCCTTCACATACACAAAGAAGAGTGCAATTTAAAACGTTTTTTACGCATACGCCAACATGGACAAGGCAAGTTCTTTCTTCTTTTTTCCAGCTCCAATCGCAAGGATCAATTTTCTTGTGGATAAGACAAGGCACTTCGTCCATATCTTCGTTTGTTTGTAGCATGGTTCGCTTTAGATGTTGAGTCAGTTTCAGTGCATCTTTTGTTGGTGAGATGCTTTCAATACTCAATAGTCAATCATTTATTGCTTCCACACAGTTTACAAGGTATTATGTGAATATAAAGTGTTTACCGCTATTTAGTTAGCTTTATTTTAATGAAAACATTCCGTCTTGCTATAATATATTTATTTATAAGCGACAAAAATATACAAAATTAAAACTGTAATATTATCAAACTACACTATAAATAAATATATACAAAACTAAATCTAAATCTAAAAACGGCCCCCGCGGCATGGTACCAAAGATGCTGGCAGCATTACCCCGCTGGATCGCGAGGCTAATTTGTTGAGCGAGGTAGCTGCCAGCTCTTGGGTCACCTGTGGTATCTTTGAGTCTCTTTGAAAGTTGTTTAAAGAGACTCAAAGCACCAGAGCCCCACGGACCCAGGGTCTCGACGCCGAAAGGGATAAAATTATAGTCAGCGCCGAGACCACTGTATTTTCCTACCTTAGCACTTTCAGCCGCCTCTGCTGCTGCTGCTGCCCTTATGGATGTCCGAGGGAGATGTGACGGGGCTAGTGTGTCTACACATGTGGCATCCCACACTAGCACCCGTCCCATACTCCATGGAATCAGAGACATCCCATCCGGTCTCTTGCCGTCGGTCCTTGATATGCCGGTAGGCTCTAATAGAGCCGGAACATTGACCGACGCAAGAGCCCTACGGATGATGTCGTTAAGGGCAGCATGTGCAGAAGCGGCCCGCACTCCTTTGGCAGGAAAGTCCGTGGTGGCCCAGGCGGTCCACCTCGTGGCCGCAGGGGCAACGATGCGGGGCGCAGACCGGGACCCCGAGACGGAGACAAACTGAAAAACGGAGGGTATTGGGGTCTAAAAAGGTTCCAGTATTAATAATTGCTATAATTAATTGTTATATCATTTGTAGTCTCTCTGGACATTCGTCATCCAAGTGGTGGATGGTCTTCCTCTTTCCGTCTTTCCAGTAGCCATGGACAGATAGTTTATCACGACATGACTGTCCGGTCGGCGAAGGACGTGACCTTACCATCTTAGCTTATTTTTACAATCTTGAAACTAACCCTTACATTACATAAGTGGCGAACGCACTCCTTGAGCGTGTCTCCGCCTGTCTATCGTAGCATACGATGTATGTGATAGAGTATTGAGTAAACTGAAAGAAATAGAAGCGGAGAGAGAGTGGAAAAAGGGAACCACTTCCAGGCAAGCTAAAATGACGTGAGGAGAACCCGATACTTTACGAAGTTGGAAAAAATTTACTTGAGGATGTTGATCAGAATTATTTCGAGAAATAACACCCTCAACAGGTATCTTAAGGTGATGGGAATAAGTAATTAAGCAGCCTGTCCACATTACGGGAGAGACGAAACTAGTCAGCATGTTCTGGTAGAATGCATTTTGTAGAAACGCAGCGGCATTATGTGTTTGGCAGGTATCCCTGCAACTTATCGCTGTTCTTTCTCCTCACTCATGGACGTCTCGACGTCCATGAGTTCTTCCCTGGGGTCGGCCAGGGATATTCTACGGTTCTGCAAAAATACAAGGAGGCTAGAAGAAAATAATGTGGTAACGCAGCCGTGACATTAACCTACGGCTCCAGCAACGGGAAAAGGATGAATGAGCACACCAGATACTCGATAGCCCACTCGATTCCGGCCGAAACATAACATAACATGCGATGAAAAGCAATCAGAGACATATCAGCAATGAACGGATCGCATAAGAAATTAATCAAACTTACAGGCAAAGTCTCTTCAAACAAGCTAATCATGTATCGAGAGCATGTAAATTATTTCCAGGGCAAGCAACTCTAAACATCAAAGTTTCCGTCCCTCTAAAAAAACCCTCGCCCTCATGTATGGTAGTTATTTGTTTCAGCGGCGGCTGTGTGTAAAATAATATTCTGGCATAGGCTTGTTCGCGTGAAGACGAGAGCATAGTCACGGAGGAAGAAGTGAGGACTTTACCTTTATTTGTACAGATTACAGTTGTCATTCCAACTGAATATTCATTATTAGTTGAAACAATTCTGCTGTTACGAACTGATGTAAGCTGCTTGCCCTGGAAAACGATTTCCGTGCTCAGTATCGTGCTTTATATTATTAGCTTGTGTGAACAAACTTTGCCTGTAGGTAAGTTTGATTATTTTTTTATGCGATCCGTCTATTGCTAAAATATCTGGGATTGCTTCTAATCGCATACTTCGTTTGCTACGATGGACAGGAGGAGTCGCGCTCACGGCCAGAGTTCACAACAAGCATGTAAAGAGGAGTTTCAAGGTTGTAAAAATAAGCTAAGATGGTAAGGTCACGTCCTTCGCCGACCGGACAGTCATGTCGTGATAAACTATCTGTCCATGGCTACTGGAAAGAGGAAGGCCGTCCACCACTTGGATGACGAATGTCCAGAGATACTACAAATTATATAACAATTAATTATAGCCAGACGGAATGATTTCATACGAATATAAAGCTATCGAAAGCATCTCACCTTAATTTATGATCTCACCAAGTAAAGATGCACTGAAACTGAATCAACATCTGAAGCGGACCATTCTACAAACAATCGAAGATATGGACGAAGTCTTATCCACAAGAAAATTGATCCCTGCTATTGGAGCTGGAAAAAAGAAGAGAAAGTATTTGTCTATATTCCAGTTCCATTGTGGAAAACGATTCCTGATGCAAGTGCTAGTTGCAAAGAACTTGTGCCTTGTCCAGGTCCACGTTGGCGTATGCGTAAAAAACGTTTTAAATTACACTCTTCTTTGTGTATGTGAAGGAACTTGTTCCAGAATTTACTGTTCAGGATAAAACCTTGAAATATATTATACATAATATTCTTTTTCTCAAACATGCAATGAAATGTTGTAGTTACGTGCCTAAAAAGTGGCCGGGAAGTACCTCGTTGCCGGCCTAGGCCGGCAAGTACCTCTTTTTTAATTTCCATTTGACATAGGGTTGTGACCTGGCATCTTGGCTTTTAGCCAATAATTATCTGTAAGTAATATTAGTATAAAAAAAATGATTGGCAAATTTTTGCAGTTATAATTAGGTATTTAAATTATATCATTTAAAATAAATGTACAATAAACACTCAAAATAATATTTAAAAAGCGGTATTATACGGCGCGATCCGTCGGCCCCGATCACTGCATGCGATTAATTGGACCCAACTGACCGCGTCGTCTAATACAGCTTTTTTTAATTAAAAATTTGCAACATTCAAACAGGTCAATCTTAAAAAAAAAATGAGGTTTCGGTGTCGTATTTGACTTTTGTTGTGTTTCAAAGACTTAGTTATGTAGTTGACTTATAATTTCTTAGAAAGAAGATACATTTTTTTGTTTCATTTCATTGCATGTTTGAGAACAGCCTTATACATACCTCGGCCATGAAGTGACGGGTTGCCGTCCGAATACTATCCGGCCTCGCTTCGCTCGGCCGTCTACATATATTCGGCCGGCAACCAGTCACTTCCCGGCCTCGGTAGTAATGTACTATTATTGATAGTTAGAAGTTATTATTATCATTTGATACCTTTTTTCTACCTTATTTTTTTTAAATTTGTTTTTTTTTCTTAAATTATGTATTTTATTTTAATAACAACAGTATTTTTAAAACAACTAGTATTTGTATAATTAATTGGCTTTTAGTTCACATCTTATCAGTATAAATCATTTGCATAGTTTGGGTGCAATTTACATTTTCGAACTGACGGGCGGGCGGATGGCGGGTGTATGGCGTTTGCCGCGGAATATAGAAAATGACATAACTTTGTTTATTTTCAACCGATTTCGATTATTTAAACTGGATATTTTAGGATAATAGTTTGGCTACATTTATGTAGTACAACATTTTTTTCTAATACCGCTTGTTTCCTGATGAAATGTACATTGTACGAAAAGAGTAAATTTTTTTTTTTATTCTTTCAACGATATTTTTTTTATTTCTAGATGTATGCTATAATATGACAAGACAAAGTTAGAGCATATTTAATGACCTTTCGATTGATACTACACACAATGGTATACGTTGGGCGGTTGAGGAACAATTAAGCGCTTTTTGAAATTAGGCACTAGGCATTTTGATGACGTCATTACTGGTGACCTTGACCTTTGAGAGAGTGTCTCCCGGCAGTTTTGGATACAGAATAACATATTTAAAAACATACTAAAATTTGGTACTGGTATCCGAATGTGAACTTTTTTTCCGTAATATAATGGACTATTAGGACTATTAGGAGGCGATCGCAGTAACGTGTCCACTATAAGGACGCTGCTGCCCATCATCAATCTTGTATCAAATAGTGACACTTCATTTTTTTGCTTAGAAAAACAGAACTGCAAACTGTTTTATGTCTAATGCAAAACAGAACAGTGAGGAATAAGGAAACTCATGCTATATGTACGTAGAAAATTATCTAATCACTCGATTTCTAACTTTTAATCAAGGCTAGGTAGTATCATATCAGTAACAAATCAAATCGAAATTAAAATTTTCGAATATGACTCCAGATTACCGACATCTATTGGTAGCAGTCGAAATCGAGACCGTAGAAATATCACTGTGCCGTGCGCATTGCGTGTTTTCGCACTTTCTACATACTAGCAGTAGCTAGCCGCTAGATGGCGCTAATATAAACCATGTATGTGGCATTTAGAAGACACTGCCATCAATGTGGCTTATGTTATGTTGCGCTTTCTGCTTACGCACAAACCCTATAAACTATAATAAGACGAGTACAATAAACACGTGGCGCTCATCTTTCGGTAGGAAACTAAATCAAGATTTTATATTCTCATAGTAATAGTATGAAGCCGCTAGGTAGCGCTAGTCCTCTCTTTGTTCAAGGAGCTCATACCGTACGTAAACTTATCATAGGCCCTTGGGACAGTAATACATCGTTAGGCGACATCTCAAACATCTCTGAAACCTGCGTGCTCGAGGTCCTAACCCGCCGCTAATATTTTTCAATTGAGGGACAAAATACAAAAAACCGGCCAAGAGCACGTTGCGTTGCTGCATGTCTGCATGCTCAGCGTAGGGTTCCGTAGTTATTCAAAAACAACTGGGCCGATTATATTCGAAATACTTTTATTTTAAAGCAATGTTCATCTTTTTATAATAAGATTATCAAATGTTGATGTTTTCTCCGTACCTCGAAAGGGAAAAAACGGGATATCTCGCGTGTTGTCTGTCTGTCCCTCTGTTACAGCCCTTTTTCCTCGAAACTGCTGGACCGATTAAGTTGAAATTTACCACACATAATGCATGTTGGTGACCCAACGATGGACGTGGAACGTAAATAAATGAATTTTAACCCTTTATAGGGCATAGGTCTCAAAAACGAGCAGCCTATAGCACTATCTTTTTGTATTGTTTCTTCCATATAAGTTTTCGTACTAGTATGTAATGGCGTTGAGGCTTGAATCTAGGATTTTTTTAGTCTTGCCTGTTTAAGGGTTAAATATGAGGGCTACTTTTGGGGGGTAAATGAAAAAAAAAGTTTTGAAAACTCATATAACATTTTGACGTACCTACTTAATTTTTTTATTTTCGATCCACCATATGTTGTATCAATAGTTTCTAAACTATAATTTATGTACATAGATTAAATCTAACTAATCTACTTAACCTAACCTATATCTAAGATTGGCCCTTGTGGCATTGTACCGAGGATGCTGGCGGCATTTCCTCGCTGTATCGCAATACTGATGCGCTTTCTGCTTACGCACAAACCCTAAAAACTATAATAAAACGAGTACAATACACTTAATTTAGAAAAAATAGACGTAACCATATCTCTTCGTCCCGCGTAAATAGTTTCTGACGCATAGGTAGTTTACAGGAAAACCTGTTTGTTTTCACGCACTATAGGATTTCAGAAAGTAAAAAATAATAATTAAACTTTTTTTTATAATTTTATTCTGTTACTTTGTCGGCGTGATTAATATTGTACCTCTATACGAAATTGCTAATTTCTAGTCCTAACGGGGACTGAGGTATGCTGCGGATAGACATGCGGACATAGATAAACTATAAGGGTTCCTAGTTTAGGTACTACGGAATCGAAAACGCCCTAAAATATATTTTTAAGGTTACCTATCCAAATTTTTATAATGTGCAAATTTGACAGTTTCTACGAATTTTGTATCCTAAATTAAATAAGCAGCAAACGATACTATCTTCAACCGGACACAATCAGCTCATGTCATGTCATATTGCGCCATGTTTTTTGATATTCTTGTTCCGCACAGGGTGTCTATTTAAACGTCATTGTCACGCTCACGCTCCATATGGGTCCATGATCCCAAATAGTTTTATTGTTAATTAATTTAATAATTAATCATTATTTAGTCGTCAATCATTTTAATCATGTACAAATGACTTCAAAAGTAGTATATTTACTCGTAAAATAAGTAATACCTACTTGATACGTACTATACGTTAAAGAGGAATTCTATTTTCTACGTAATTTGAAATGCGTTTACATATCATTTAATAAATAATCAATCATGTATCAAGTATGTATTATTTATTTTACGTGTAAATAGACTACTTTTGAAATTATTTGTACATGATTAAAATGATTGACGACTAGGTAATGATAATGATTAACAATAAAACTATTTGGGATCCCCCCAAATGTAGCGTAACGTCCAATTGATATCATCGGCATGAAAATTACGGGCACTGTTCATTATCGTTTATCTTATCAACAAATAGTTGGCTGATACTTTAAGTATTTTTTGAAATTAATAGTAACATTTTCTCATTGAGTAAGAAGTAGAACACCATTATGAGAGACATTTACTGTATGTTCAATGTTGGTCCTGCTCACCAAAAAAAAAAAAACAAATTTACCAACAGCGGAGGTGGGATTATTAATCGACTTACGAATTCAATCCATAAATAACTCCGGTCACTGTTGGATCAAACAATATAAGGACAGGTAATTAAGTAAAATATACTTTTAGTTCGATAATAATTTATTTGTATATAATTAACTATTTGACTACTTAGGCACACCATTCACAAGAGGACCTAAAATGTAATTAGAGAACCATAATTTCCAAGCAAATAAAGTATTTATTGGGCAAATAAATATCGAATAGGAAATTCAAAGTCAAGCTAACCTTCTTAATAATAGTTAATTACTTCCTACGTATGCATGTTCAACACATGGTCGTTTTTATGTTATGTATCCTTCTGTTATTACAACAGCCTTAAGATTTAATTCTTCCTTGTTAAACGAATTTTCTAAAAGGTATAGTGGCGTTAACAACATAACATGTGTTTATTTCTATTAATTATTTCATTGAAAATACTAAATCAGTCAGTCCTACACCATAACAACATAGCACGAAGGTGCCATATTATTTCTAACTACACTAGTACATCGAAGTCGATAGTATTTACATTTAGAAATATTTTGGATATGAATTTAAAGCCTCATAAATGTGACTGCAAGTAATCGGCGCTACGCGTCTCGGCGTCGGCGGACCTCGTTGTCGGCAGGCGCCGGCGTGGTGGTGGTGGTGGTGGCAGGGTCCAGACCCTTGATCTCGAAGGGCCCGCGGAACAGCGGCCGGAACAGCCGCAGGAATGTCTGGTATCGTACCGCCGAATTCTGCAACACACATTGTCGTTTCAGGTATGTTCGAACTTTCCTTGTCATATTTGTTGTGTCCATAATTATGTAAGTATTATCATAAGTAGGTAGTCGAGATAGGGCTATAATTAAGGAATGAGAGGTGAATTTCAAGCCTTAGTATCCTCCAATCCTTTTTTTTGTTATAGTTAAAAAAATTGGAACTGGACCTATTTTAGCTGTAAAGATATTTGTCGAAATATAGATAGATTAATTAAGGAAAGAAGACAACATTTTTTCTTTCATAGCCTATATACTGAGGTTTTTGTGATATTGACTTGTAAAACAAGAGTGATAGCTTGTAGACTACTTAAAGCGTGTGTCTGTCAAGCATGGACGATTGCGTCTGACAAATATAATCCTTGGTCCCTGCGCATGTCTTATTGTAATCCTTGTAAATAAAATAAATATGATTAAAATTACACACAATAAGAAGTCAAGGAGGAAGCTACAAACATTAACCTTTCAAATTAGTATTACGATATTTGTATTGTTATTGAATTCGTTAAACCTTGGCTATATACGCTGAGCAACAAAACTGAAAGAAGTGGCCGATAAAGAAGACGACCTTCGGATAATTAACACACTTCTTTGAGTCCGATTACATATTACAAAATACAAATGGTGACCTGCCGATTATTATTCATAGGGACTTTTAGTCATGCATGAACTTTTACTGTCTTATTAAATATTTAAAAAAAAAACGTTTTTTTAACCTTATGGCTTTCAACCCGTCAGGAGCTAGACCTATAGATATCTATGTCATGGGCATTAATATAAAACGGTTACCTGAATAACGTCACCAACAATCTTAGTAGTCTTGATAAGGAGCGACACGGATGGTCCAAACAGGCTCCCGGGAAAGTCCAGGCTCACTTTGTTCCGGTCGAAGACGGGTATGTCGTCGGCCGAACTCTTCGTCGGGCTCTGCGGCGTCTGGCGTAGCGGGCGCGCGGGCGCTTCGGGGTGGGAGGTAAGCCCGGCTGGGCGTTGAGGCGGTGACAAAGGGTACACTTGGAGATCCTCTGGAGTAGCCCTCGTAAGCCGTTGAACTGATGTAGCCGGCAGTCGTCCCGGAGAAGCCTCCTGTTGAGCTGATGTAGGGGGCAGCGGTAGACCCGGGGCCCTCGCCTGGCGCCTCGATGTAGTGCCACTCTGTACATAATTGACAGGCTCGCATCGATTCCACGCTCGCTCGCGCTCTGATTCCCCTCCTGAAACTCCTGCACGCAACCGCTCTCTACTATTTGTCTGACGGAGATTGTTTTTTGTTTTCTGATGTGTTTCATGAATATGTTGGAATATTTATTTCATATACTATACATAGATTTAATAAATATGATACTTATTAATATATTACATATTTTCTATAATAGCTACCTGAAGACAAAATTAGTTATATTAGTATCATAATAGAAATATTAAAAGGCAAAACTAGGAGAAGAACAGGTATGTAATAATAAGTAGGAAAGAAAAGAGTAATTTTATATTCGAGTAAAATATTATATTTCATTGTTAAAATACAATATTTATATAATATGTTAAACGTCGTCCACATACAATGTATTTAGTACATTCGTCGTATTGGTCGGGCTAGGAAAAAGTGATGTCAGGCGGGTGGCATTCTTTTAAATGCGGACACTTGGAACATGGATATGGAAGAAGCGGGGTTTGGTAATGGATAATGTTTTGGGTGAGTTTGTATGTGCATCGTTTGTGTGGGATTGGTGAGTCACATGAAACGTTCGAGTGCGTGCTGCAATCACTATCTACTATCTTCTATTCCCTGAGCAGGCGGTGCAACTATTTTATCTTCGTTTGTTTATTCATTAATTAAAAAACGAGCGAGGGCTGATCGATTCTTAAATTATTGGTATAAATCATCTATTAGTCAATATAATATTTTAATGTACAAGTAAGTACGTAAGTACATTCAAAGCAAATATTACAGCATTAACTAAAAAATATATATTTTACATATTTACATAAAAGCTTTAAGTACTTAACTGACAGCAGGTCTTTTTATCTATTCTAGGAGAGCGTACCGAATAATGCTGAAAAAGCATGAAATGAAAACGATCAAACGTAGTATCGCTGAAATACATTTGAAGCACTTCAATAGTTTCCACTCAGGTCTCGCTTCCTTTCCGTCTTACGATAGCGCATCGTAAATTATTTACGTGCAGTCGAATTACGAAGTAATATGTTGGCTGTGAAACATGATGCAGTGCTAAAAGTGAACGTGCTGGATCACCTTGTGCGAAGGCCGCCGGTGAGCGGCGAGGGCGCCTACAGACTAACGGGACTAGACGCCGGGGGTAGTTAGACCCAAGCAGGGGTGACTGAACGTAGACTAGGTGACACTGGCGTTAGACTAGCGATAACTATAAACTAGACATAGACTAGAGAAATTAAGGCAATAAAGATGACATAATCCAGTAAAAGATGACAAAGACAAGTGAGAAAAATACAATGGCTAATGTGATACATCATTTTATAGGAATGGAGCCTAGTAATTTTATCACGATCCATTTACGATCCATATGTGTTAAATTAATTGACTTGATGAGTTTTTTCGTTTTAGTCGAATTTTGGGTCATATTATTACGGATTATTTCCAAACTTAATAACAGAACAAAAGAGGGATTGACTATCGTAACTCGCATAATCGACTAGGCGTGCGATTAATGACAATTCTTATAACCGTTTAACTATGTAATTATGCAGCTAATTAGCTAAGGCTCTATTATTGTTCAACCTAATACCAATATTATAAAAAATCACATCATTATGTTCTGAAATTCTATACAAAACTAAATAAAAGCGTCATCGAGAGTAAGCTAACAAAAAGAAGCATTTTCAAAGCAATTTTCTTTCTAATTACCTATGAGTTACTAGGCGATTCACAGATAAATAATATCAAATCCGGGAGAAAATCTATACATTTCTATATAAGAAAGGGACAATCTCCGGGACAAACCTTTACGCAATTGTGAAAAAACTAATAAAAAATAAGTTTCAAGATTAAAAGGTAATAGTAGATTAGGTGTAGTAAAAGTGAATCGCCCAGCTAAGTGTTGTTGTGCAAAAAACTCTACTTATTACGGTGACTGTGCAGAGTTTTAAATTGTACTGTAAACCAAACTACAAGCACTGCATCATAAAACACCGCTATGTACAATATAATATTTAATAATAATATTCGCAACTAAGTACAAGTCTAAAATCTACTTCAATAGTCACTACTTACACCCAGGACTTGAGAATGTTTTATGGCGCGTTCTATATTTTATCTAATCGGAAACAATTCAATCTATATTCGAATCAAATTATTATAACAATATCATTAAATTTTAGTAGACATAAATCATTCCCATACCACAATAGTGCAGTAAAAGGGCTTCGGGGTGAGGGAAGGTGTGCAGATAAAAAAACAGTTGGAAGGTATATGTTTAATATCACCACCATTCACCTAAACCTATTTACAATATAAATACAGTGCCGTAGCGAGAGGGCGCCACAGGCGTGAGCAGGTGGGGAGGGAGAGCCACGGACTGTACAGGCGGCTTAAGGATGAGGGACGGGAGAGGATAAGGACTGGAATAGGGTAAAGTACAGCGTGGTGCATTAAGAGGAATCATCCTCCTCCTCCGAGGAATCAACAGTTTCAACGGTGGCGCCTGCGCCGGCACCGCCCGACAGAGAGCCTGACAGCGACGACACGAGCGACAGCACGGAGCCCAGCCCACCTCCGCCCGCGCCGCCAGTGCCCACCCCGCCGGCGCCGCCGCCGGATCCGCTACTGCTGCCTCCGGATAGACCGCCCAGCAACCCAGACACGGCCTGGATCTTCGGCCCGATTAACTGCAAGAACGGGCCCGCGATCTGGCTTACAAGTCCACCCAGAGACGCTAGGCCATCACTTCGTGGAGTTTCGATGCCGAGCGCTTTATTCTTTTCAATATTTTGACGGTCCAAGGTATCCACTAGCCTCGTTTTTGCGTCGATGATCGAGTTGACTTTCTGCAACATAGAGCCGTGTGTCAGTATGAAGAGATAGATGCTGATGAGCCACATAAAGCAACATTGAAGACAACTACAACAACAGCAGGCTACCGGGCGTACTTACCCCGAACGCGAGCCCGAGCACGGCGTTTTTGATACCAAAAGAGGCCTGCGCGAGTCCCTCCAGTTTTCGCTTGGGTCTGCCCGCCACCTCGCCCTGCGCCTCCTGTACACACACAGACACACACGACCGTCAACACGTGCGTGTACACAAACATAAACACCACACTGACACCATAAAGCACTTCACCATCACCAGTTATGCCGTTCGCACCGAGAGAAAATTAGTTCCCATCGAATTGCAAGCTTTTGTTCGCCGAAATAGTTCACAGCATTCAAATCGACGATTTAATAATAGATTAGCGGCAGAACTGTATCATAGGTGGTGCCTATTTAATGTTGTAATGAGTTCGTTGCCCATTGTGAGAAGCAAAGTGTTGACTAAATAATGGCAAATTTGCAAGAAAAAAAACCAAACCCATACATATATTTTACTTATGTTTATATGTGTCGAGGATGGTGACTATACATATAATAACGAAATATATTTTTCCCCTCACTAGCTCGTAAAGCGCTCGTTTATCCTTTAATACGAGCGGGTAAAAACGCTTTTTACACACTTGTGAATAAAGTAATTTGACATTTCTCTAATTCCTATAGCCCCCTACTGCCTAGTATAAGTGGATCTGTATGACCGTAGTAAACATGCGCAATCGGAGCTCACATGTTAAATTGGTCGTTTCTCATGTGACTTTGTAAGCCATTGGCAATATTTAAATTCCATAAGTAACTCTATTCTACGATACGTTTCGACATTGAGTTTTCAATAGTTTATTTAAGTTAATTTACATTTGGATGAGATTTGTAATCATATTTCCTCGCGATAGTGAGGGGAAAAAAGTTGTATTACACTTGGCGGCAAAGTTTGTTCAACTCTCGTGCCTTGAGACCTTCGCAATGCTCAAGATTCCAGTTTTTGAACCACTCGCTACGCTCGTGGCTCAATTTTGGAATCTTTCGCTAGCTCAGGTCTCAATATTGGCACGACAGTTAAACAACAACTTTGCCCCCTTGTATAATAAATAACTATAGAATGTCAGTAGTTGTAGTCGAGTTCATAAATACATAAGTAATATAGAAAAAAATATTTATAAATTTTTATTATTTTCCATAATTGTACAGTCGCCATCAGATATATGGTAGCGGTCGAGGTCCCCAAATAAATCGGAGCAACGATAAATTTCAATAAATTCGTTACGTGAGAAAAGGGCAATGATTTGGGAGCGTGTAATTCGTCATAAATTTAGGAGCAGTCACTTTTCAATAAATTCGTAACGTACAAGTAGGTAAAGATATCGGAACGAACATGACTCAAAGATATCGAAGCAGCCAGGATGATCATAAAGATCGGAACATTTATAGGAAATACACCTTAAGTCTGCGTCACATAGTTTATTTTAATTTGTTACTATGTTGTCACTGCTACTACTTTAAGTTGTCAATGTCAAAGATGATTTTGACGACTGTTGTGGGTGAGTAAATGAGTTTCCTAGATAAAAGAGAAGTTTTCAAGCATCATTAACATTATCGAAAAATGCATAAATTCAATTTTGATTTTTTATTGATGAATAATATTTTAATGATAAATAAAATCGTAATCCTAGCAAATTATTTATTTGAACGGAACAAAAAAGTATAAAGGGTGAACAGAATACCTAAAAGTCATTTGCGGATCCTATTTTACCACGGTGACAAGTCCGCGAATTGTAAATCGACTGTTTCTCCCATTGCAGGCGTCCATGTGCTACGGTTACCACTTATCATCAGACGGGCCGTGTGGTTGTTTGCGTTTCAAATATGTTGCAAGAACTTTTAGCAATCAACAATAAATACCGTCTTTTTAGCGAAGCAAAATTATATATTGTCACAAAAATACGACAATTGTCGCGAAATTCCAACATAGGTCGAACCACATATCAAGAATTTACGAAAATCGTTCTAAACCTTGTGACAATTGTAACGACTTTTCGAAAGTAAAATAGTACATTACGATACAAGTGCGAAAAAAATTAAGTGGAGTGGAACGAGTGGAGATAAATTAAAGCACGACCGAAGGGAGTGCTTTAAATCTACACGAGTTACGAATTTCCTTTTCGCACGTGTATTATTAGTGATAATTGTATGTTGGTGGCAAAGAGGCACACGGACCGTCCGATAGTAAGCGGTAGACGTAGCCTTCGGAGGCTTGTGACATCAGTAACAGTGATATTATACAATTATTGTCAAACTTGTCATTATGGCATTGTTTGTGTGTTGGGTCAATAGGGTTATTAAACAGAGATACGTTTATGCTACTGTTGATTTACTAAAATACAGGCTGGTTCATTAAAATCAGTCAGTATGGGAATGTCTGAAACTATCGGACATACGAAAATATATTCTTAGGAACCATATCATCGATTGTAATAAACATAAAAACTGCATTAATATATTAAAAAAAACTACCCAGCAGGGGAATCGAATCCGGTTGTTACGAAAAATAAACTTATCTGCACTATTTTCATTCGAAAATCCATTGTGTACCGTACCTATCACCGATTTTGATAAAAATAATCACCAAATTAAAAATTTAAAAATCCGACTTCAACCGGTTTCTCCAAGATTCCCGATTTGTTTCCATCATTGGTTTCCTCAAATCCTACTTTCTGAATGCAAATTCTTGTAAATGAATGAAAATTACCAAAAGCGCCATACATGTACCTATAACATTTGAAGAGATCCCTCGATTTCTCCAGGATCCCATCATCAGACCCCAACTTGGTGCCAATGGGACCATCTCGGGGTAATACACGTTCGATCACAAAAAGAAATTTTAGAATCGGTTCACTATTCTCAGAGATATCAGGTAACATACATACAACAAAAAAAAAAAAAAAAATTCAGTCGAATTGAGAACCTCCTCCTTTTTTTGAAGTCGGTTAAAAACTGTATTTATACATTAGAAAAAAAAAACGCGTTAAATATGTGAAAACAATGTATTTTATTCATGCTTCTTAGAGACATTTACTGTTTTCATATATTCAAAACGTTTTTTTTTCTAATGTATAAATGCAGTTTTTTTATCAAAATCGATGATAGATAGTTATGATTCCTAAAAACAAATACTACTTAGTATGTCTTATAGTTTCAGAATTTCTCTTTCAAAAAAATAAGTTTTAAGACAAAATATTATTAAATGACGTACTGTACTCCCTAGGGAATTTGAATTTTCTATTACTCCCACTATGCATGCAAGCAATGGCGCGCTTAGACAGCAAATGTGATGAAAAGGTGACATTAACTGGCCCCCCAAGATCGCCTGATTTGACAGCTCCTGATTTTTTTTCTGTGGGGTTATTTAAAAGGATTTGTCTTTTCTAATTGGCCAACGAACCTTTAGCAATTAAAACAAAATACTCGAACCACGATCACTGAAATAACGCCGGAAATGTGTGAAAAAGTGATGAAAAATGCGATGGCATCTGCGATGCTACAGGAGGTGGATATTTGTCTGATTATTTTCCATGTGTAATTGCCGACCCAAAATAATTATATTTAACCAGTGATACTTTATATTTTTTGTGTTATGTATAGAATAAAATTTCAAAAATAAAGTGTATATATCTAATTTGGCCACTCTGTACAGGGGCGTAGCTACTGCCGTATTTGCCGTATCAATTATACGGGGCCCCCGGGCCACGGGGGCCCCCAAAGTATGTAAGGAAAAAGAATAAAAACTTTCTAATTTATATTACCTCCATATAAGGGCCTCCAAAATTTTTTTATACGCGGCCCCGACAAGGCACGCTACGCCACTGACCCTGTATGACTATGAATATATTCTAGATTGACTTATACACTGTTGTGCCAACAGTACTTTCAAATCCCATTGTAATCGCTGTTTAATAATACCTACTTCAATATAATTATTACTCGAACTATTCATTGCGCCACCGAGTACACGACATCTTCCCACGAAATTTTGCTTTGCTCCTTGTTCTACCTTTGCCAATTTTGGCAATACGTCAAAACAGCGGTTAAAATATCTGTCCAATTTGCGAAAGAGACAGAAATATATTTGTCACGATGACAAATGTCTACTCTTTTCGAAGAACGTCACAACAAACCACTCTGTTCTAAATTCAAATTATTGACAACCTACTTATTCAAGACCTGTGGCTGACCATAAAGAATTTAAAGCGATATATATACGACACTAAGGTATATTTTCCATAAATGTTGAGATATTTACGACCACCCTGACTGCTCAGATATTTCTGATTATCTCTGTGTTCCGATATTTTTGCCTAATTATACGTTACGAATTCATTGAAAAGAGGTTGCTCCTAAATTTGTGACGAATTACATGCCTCTAAATTATTGCCTTTTTCTCACGTAACGAATTAATTGAAATTTTACGTTGCTCCGATTTATTTGGGGACCTCGACTGCTACCATATATCTGATGGCGACTGTACCTATAGGTACCTTTATGGAATGAGTGAAAAAATATGTGTCTATGAACTCTATAGTACCTAGTGTTGAGTTGAGAGACATTATTACGTTGAAAACAATAGCGTCGTAAAATTAAATAGCATCACAAAAGTGCGAAAAGTATATATTATATTTGTTGTACTACAAGGTCTTTTGCAATCAGGTTTATTACCCGTTAATATTGCAGCTATATAATTTATGTCGATTCTGTTGACTTAATAATTATTCTTATGTGCTTAATGTTTCAACTTTACATTAACTAGCCAATATTTAAAATTTTAAACATAATACGGAGCTTTGTCATATTCCGATAAATAAAAAATATTTAGTGAATTTACATGTATCTCTAGTACTAGGATTAAATCTTGTTTGATGAATTCAGTGAGTTATGAGTTATGAAACCTACTCGTAAATGTATATATTTTTAGAAATTGTAGTCATTACAATTTCGATAACATTACCCTACTTAGTAGGTTAACAGCCGAAACACCGCCCTAGGGGGTTTATTCTCATGCCCAAAACCTGCCATGCAACGAATATGCAGTTATTTTTTGACCATCTTGTATCCAGGTATTATTCATTGTTTTTTTATTTTCAATGCTATATGAAAAAATAGTTCGCAACGTAAATATATTATGGTCATTAGTATGTGGTAGGTAGCTAACACGGACGCGGGTCGAGGCCGGCGCGCGCGCGTACGCCCGTGGCCGAGCCCAATTGCCCAACAAACCCGTCTAGCGTCACTCGAGATGCGCTGCCGAGAGATAGTTTGCAACACAGCTTTTTATAGTTTTATATTAAATGTTGAAATATACGACTGTCCCAATTGGGTCTTGTTATGAACTGATTACACTAAGCTTACGCTCAAATGCGAAATGTATGAAAATGTAAGTAGATTTGAATTCCCATATCATTAAGTTAATAGCCGCGTTTATATTTATTGTGGTCGTTGATTTCCACGGTAAATTACTTTTTAACCGACTTCAAAAAGGAGGAGGTTTACAATTCGTCGAAATCTTTTTTTTTTTTTTATGTATGTTCCCCGATTACTCGAAGACGCGTGGACCGATTTGGAAAATTCTTTTTTTGTATGAAAGGGTATACCTTCTAGTTGGTCCCATTGTCACCGAATTCAGATCTGATGATGGGATCCTGGAGAAATCGAGGGAACTCTTCAAATGTTGTAAGCACACATGGCATTTTTCACTTATTTTCGAAGACTAATCAAGTATTTGCGTCTAGCCATGAACGTCTTAAGTTGGTGATCTGATGATGGAAGGTACAACTCCTTAGCAATTAGGAGTTGGGGGATAATTCTTTAAATATAACATATTTCGTGTATTTTGGAAGCTATTTGAGTATTTGCCTTTAGGTGGTCATCCTTTCATGTTGGTGAGCTGATGATGGAAGGTACAACTCCTTAGTGATTAGGAGTTGGGGGATAATTCATTAAATATAACATATGTCATGCATTTTGGAAGCTTTTTGAGTATGTGCCTTTAGGTGGTCATAGCCTTATGTTGGTGAGCTGATGATGGAAGGTACAACTCCTTAGAGATTAGGAGTTGGGGGATAATTCTTTAAATATAACATATGTCATGTATTTTGGAAGCTATTTGAGTATTTGCCTTTAAGTCGTCATAGCCTCATGTTGGTGAGCTGATGATGGAAGGTACAACTCCTTAGAGATTAGGAGTTGGGGGATAATTCTTGAAATATAACATATGTCATGTATTTTTGAAGCTATTTGAGTATTTGCCTTTAGGTGGTCATAGCCTCATGTTGGTGAGCTGATGATGGAAGGTACAACTCCTTAGAGATTAGGAGTTGGGGGATAATTCTTTAAATATAACATATGTCATGTATTTTTGAAGCTATTTGAGTATTTGCCTTTAGGTGGTCATAGCCTCATGTTGGTGAGCTGGTGATGGAAGGTACAACTCCTTAGAGATTAGGAGTTGGGGGATAATTCTTTAAATATAACATATGTCATGTATTTTGGAAGCTATTTGAGTATTTGCCTTTAGGTGGTCATAGCCTCATGTTGGTGAGCTGATGATGAAAGGTATAACTCCTTAACGATTAGGAGTTGGAGGATAATTCTTTGTTTGGAGGATAATATAACAACTGACATACATTTTCGAGATCTATTCAAGTGTTTGCTTAGTAGTTATGACATGTTGGTAAGCGGTTAGTGATTCTTTAAATAATATAGGCATGCTAAAGCCTGTTACCTATAATCTTTGAAATTATTCATACCCTGCTGATGATACAATGTATATCTCCTTGATAATAGGAATGGAATGGGAATGTTTGTAGTATTCATATAAGTTAGCCAGTTCAGGGTCGCGTTTTATAAAGTTACAATTTACAATTTCGCTGTTTGCCTCTCTTTCTAGCAAATACGTGCGTGCGTTAGAGAGGCAAACAGCGAAATTGTAAATTGTAACTTTATAAAACGCGACCCAGGTTTTCTGACCTACTACAGTGCAACACATTCTAATTATAAGTATTTAGAGCATACTAAATAATGATTTTATATAAATTACACAAGGTACTAAAAAGCAAAAAATAAAATATTTTAAAATAAAAATTAAACCGCCTTCAAAAATTCGCCTGATCTAAAAAGTAAAAAATAATTATAGTTCCTACTTCTTAGGATTTCCTACCCAAACCTTTAAACATTTTACCCTATTCATTGAAATAAAATATTATGGCTAGGTACCCTACAGACTTCTTAGAAGTCGGTGCCAAGCCAAATATGTTCACTTCGCGAGTATAAGTATTTGATAGAGCTTTGTAATTTACTATCACTCCTGTTATGCTTTCAGCAAAATTACTGAGGCAGATCATACTGTTGATAAAAGCATAATCGGAGTAAAGGCAGTAAGTTACAAAGCTCTATCTAATATATAACTATGAACGTACCTACTTGGCTTGGCACCGACTTCTAAGAAGTCTGTAGGGTACCTAGCCATAATATTTTATTTCAATGAATAGGGTAAAATGTTTAAAGGTTTGGGTAGGAAATCCTAAGAAGTAGGAACTATAATTATTTTTTACTTTTTAGATCAGGCGAATTTTTGAAGGCGGTTTAATTTTTATTTTAAAATATTTTATTAACCGACTTCAAAAAGGAGGAGGTTTACAATTCGTCGAAATCTTTTTTTTTTTTTATGTATGTTCCCCGATTACTCGAAGACGCGTGGACCGATTTGAAATATTCTTTTTTTGTTTGAAAGGGTATACCTTCTAGTTGGTCCCATTGTCACCGAATCCAGATCTGATGATGGGATCCTGGAGAAATCGAGGGAACTCTTCAAATGTTGTAGGCACACATGACATTTTTCATTTATTTTCGAAGACTAATCAAGTATTTCCATCTAGTCATGAACATCTTAAGTTGGTGATCTGATGATGGAAGGTACAACTCTTTAGCAATTAGGAGTTGGGGGATAATTCTTTAAGTATCACATATTTCGTGTATTTTGGAAGCTATTTGAGTATTTGCCTTTAGGTGGTCATCCTTTCATGTTGGTGAGCTGATGATGTAAGGTACAACTCCTTGGAGATTAGGAGTTGGGGAATAATTCTTTAAATATAACATATTTCATATATTTTGAAGGCTATTGGAGTATTTGCCTTTAGGTGGTCATAGTCTCATGTTGGTGAGCTGATGACGAAAGGAATAACTCCTTAACGATTAGGGGTTGGAGGATCATTCTTTGTATATAACAAATGTCATACATTTTCGAGATCTATTCAAGTGTTTGCTTAGTAGTTATGACATGTCGGTTAGCGGTTAGTGATTCTTTAAATAATATTGGCATGCTACATAAGTCTGTTACCTTTGAAATTGTTTTTGTATTCATATAAGTTCGCCTACAGTGCAGTACATTCTAATTATAAGTATTTAGAGTATACTGAATAACGATTTTATATTTACACTACTAAAAAGCAAAAAATAAAATATTTTAAAAATAAAAATAAAACCGCCTTCAAAAATTCGCCCGAACTAAAAAGTTAAAAATAATTTTGGTTCCTACTTCTTAGGATTTCTTACCCAAACCTTTAAACCTTTTATCCTATTCATTGAAATAAAACATTATGGCTAGGTACCCTACAGATTTCTTAGAAGTCGGTGCCAAGCCAAATATGTTCACTTTGCGAGTCGAGTACTTATATGTATTTGATAGAGCTTTGTAACTTACTGTCACTCCGGTTATGCTTTCATGAAAATGACTGAGGCAGACTATTCTGTTGATAAAAGCGTAATCGGAGTGACAGTAAGTTACAAAGCTCTATCTAATATATACCTATGAACGTATTCGGCTTGGCACCGACTTCTAAGAAATCTGTAGGGTACCTAGCCATAATGTTTTATTTCAATGAATAGGGTAAAAGGTTTAAAGGTTTGGGTAGGAAATCCTAAGAAGTAGGAACCAAAATTATTTTTAACTTTTTAGTTCGGGCGAATTTTTGAAGGCGGTTTTATTTTTATTTTTAAAATATTTTATTTATATTATATGATCAAGTAATCTCTACACAAAAATTACTATTCACTTTAGAAATGATCGTGCTTAGGTGGTGCATTTCAAAGACAAACATAATAATAGCCTTCATGGCATCAATATCATAGAAATCCGTTTCAAATAGACCAATATCCACATATGTAGTTTGGTTGCTACATAGGTACCTATTACAAGACAATACAATTTATTTACAATTATAAAATGTTGGTATCTAATCGATCTGGGCACTGGGCTTTACCTATAGCAGATCGATAAAGTAAGCCACGGGGTCTGCACGGCATTTACTGCTTGTTATAATTGCGGTGCATTGTATTGCATCACTGGCTGGGAACTAGCATTACGTGTAAAAAGCTCCGCGCCCGCCTCGCCCCGCCAGCGGGGATGAGACGAGTTACGCAAGCGTGCATCGCGCTGCACTATCAATGGATAAATGCATAATTTTCTTCAACGAACCATTATTAGCACTTAATCTACTAGGCGTGCGATAAATTACTCATTAACAATTCTAGCTACCTCTACCTAAACATCTTTGAGGTTTATCTCGGACATTTTGGGACAAATATATTAAACCTACGTTTGTGATAATTTGAGCAACCCACAGTAAATTATTATTGAAAGTAGTTCGTGGGAGAACAACTTTTACGCAGCATGTATTTTATATTTCGTACAAGGTCACGCGGGTCCATAAACTTTGCAAATTCATGATAAGTAAGCGGGGCGGTCACCAGTGAGTGGACAGATGTAAATGTAAATCACGTCTGTAACTAAGTGATTTGGAAAGTAATTAAATGTTGCGATATCGTCATTGATTATCGGATTCGCAAAGATCGCATTATGGTTGAAAATCCCCAAGCGAAAATAAATAATATCTATTATGATTTATGAGTGTCCGGCGCGGCGTAGTAATTTGTATAGATACACTTTAGATTTATAACTCATTTACATAATGATGGGTTGATTTACATGATTTCGCTCATTTTAGAACAATGGTGCATCGCTGAACTAGCCACAGACAGTTTTTTTATTTATTTAATATGGTAATTTCACAGTATTATTGGCAATGGGTGTCACAAACTATTCATCAATAATAATTGATATTATAATTATATTATAATGGACCTATTGGTCAATGAGAGTGCTTTCTCGTCTACGTACTTAATATAGGTACTTGGGTTAAGTAAGAGGGGCTATAAGGAAGTTTGGCTCAGAATTGTTATACAGGCTGTTTCATTCACAAACGAAAACCTGATGCACGAGTCATACTGAGCAACCTTTACTATAATATTTTTCGGAGTTCGGGGATTTTCAGTGGGTGGTGAAACGCCCTGTACAGTTAAACCTGTATTTTATGTTAATAAATAAATAATATATTAGCAGTAATTAAATAAAATATGCGTTAGTTATGTAGGGTGGTACATTAGATAGTTTTTTCGATTTCCTGTATAATGTATATAAAATATGCATAAATCGTCAGTTAGCGGTTGCGTGAGAAGCAAAAGAGACAGAGCGTCGACATTGAGAAATATACACTATAGATACAGTCATCGATGCAATAACATAGAACATAACCTGCGACCGTATATAACATGGACGTCTAACGCCAGCTCAAAAATGGCCCCAAAAACAATTGTTCAATTGTGCCAAGATAGGCAGGAGATAGAGTTTTTCTTAACAATCACACTTAATCACAACTATTTATTTTTATAGGTTAACATTGAAATTCATTGCCATGATGTATTGAAGAGGGGGTGACACTTGTCAACAAATTCAGGACTGTTTTTGAAAGGCAATTTTTGTATGACGTGCGGCTTCCATGTTTTATTTGTTCGTAGGATATAACAATAAAAATAACAACATTGACCAGTACAACAACAAAAAACAAAACAATACAAACAAAAATACAACGAATAAACAATTAACATGAAATTTTTTCCTGAATATTCAGAAGTTAATGTGTCTGCTATGATGATGGTTTAAGTAAAAGCATGTCATGAAAGCAGATATGGAGTGTCAGCTACCCGGATTCCTGTCATAGCAGCCTCCTCCGAAATTAGGTTTTTTTACAGCGCATATCTAATTAATTATTTAACTACTAGACACGTCTGCGAAAAATGGGATAAGGGAGCACATTAAATAAGGTGAAAATATTTGGTATGCATATTGGTAAGGCTCCGTATCTTCGTTGTTTAGAGTGGCGAGGCTTGTGGGCAACGTCTTGGATAATGTCTCGCCGGACGCAGTGGATATTACCAACAGCATATTATGTCTAATCTTAATCAATTAATAGAGTACAAGTACAATACAAATATTGTAAGGCAGGAGTTATTTCAAAGTCTATCAATAATTATGACATTTACGAGTAGGTAAATGTTTATTGAACTTAAAGAAAGATAAGATCGCCGGCTGAGGCTGCTACGGAACATGCGCTATTTACTAAGTAAAGATAAATGAATCTGTTGCATTGGACTTGCTGATTATGACGTGTACTATGTTTATCATATTATTGACCTTTAGCAAGATTTAACGTAGGGGTTTACGATGACCCGATCTCATAGGTAAGTTATAACTGAATGTCCCGTGTGACAAATATCGTAGCCAAGGCGTAATTTATTTAGGCATAATCAAATCTTAGTGTGAATCTAAGAGGGGATAACAAGCTGGAAGGGCTCACATCAAAAAGTGCAAAATAAATTACATATATCACAATACTGTAAAGGACAACGTTTCTAACTTTTTACCTTCATTTCGATAAATTAGAAAATTAACTACAATAAATATTCAATGTCAGAGTGCATTAGACGAAACATCAAATTCAGAGGTGCCACGTGAGAGTGGTCGCCGGTATCGGCGTCGAAGCGCTCCCGCTGCGGTTCTCGTAATGAATACATAACGAGTTGCGAAACAAGCAAGCGACCGAACGACCCCAGCCGCAGTGCGCGCAGTAATGCGCCTGCTTCGGCAAATTGTGGATAATACCTCTCATTAGCTAATGCCTGTCAAAACTACACTGCGTCATAAAGTCTGTCATTAATCCACAATTACTACGCGCATAGTTCACATTCTTCCAACGCAACATACAAATCAAACAGCTTTTTTCTCCTATACAGGAGATCGACATAAACATAAATGATTTGTTTGTTCAAAGTGCTTATTGCGAAGGCGTATGTGAGCACATCGCACACGACATACATACATGACCTACTTGACATCGTTACCTTCGTACACAAACAGCCATATCTAGCAGGCACTTGGATCGGGATCAACAAACAGATTAAATGATCTGACAGTATTGATTGATGGTAAGACTGAACATCACCATATAAACTGGTGGCGTCTTCAGGGCACTAATCGAGGGAGATATGCATGTTCTGGATATCACCTGGTTCCTGAACTTTTGAAGTAACTTGATGATAAGCATGGAATAATGATTAAGTAAGAAAGCGGTGTGCAAAAGTTTTGAGTTTAAACATAGATGCAAGTAAAGACATCTTATCAAAATTGGGTCAAACTCAAAAACATTGCACTTCACTTACTCTTAGCTTTGTGAATCGTTTCAATGAATTAATAAAGCAATGGATATTATAGATAATGTTAATAAGGCACAAGCGGATTCTCACTTGTTCCGGCTGCAGTGAATTATCCTCAGCGAGCTGTCGGCGCGCGCGCGGCCGCGGGTGCGCGGGAGTCGCGGCGGCGAACGCTAGCGACAGCGCGAGTGTGAGAGCCACGAGGCGCGTGTGGGGGGGAGCGGTACGTGTGCTCGACATGGTGCTGGCCGGGAGACTGCCGCTGCAGCCGGCGCGCCCGACCGCCTGCGCCTCGAAGGGGGGATGAGCCGTGTGGGGGTGACACATGCTCCGTAAAGGTGAAGCGACCTTCGCCTCACCGAGACAACTCAACGCAATTCTAAGGGATGAGGATTTTCTGAAACGCAAAACGTATTATTCCTTCCGGGTAATACGTCAACAGAACGTCACTAGCTTATACTATTCAATTCCAATGTCACCAAACTCTACCTGCATAGCTAAACAAAATGTGTACACACGTGTGTTAGGTCTCATGTCATGCATATTTGTTCAAAAATATCTAAAATCGATGATTCGATTCTCTATCACTCTTTCTCTATATACAAAAGTGTCATAACATAAAGTAAAATACTCGGTCGAACAGGCCCCGAATTAGTTAAGGTTGCACATTGTTGCAAATTTTAGATATTTATGTCTGCAGTAGAAACATTTTACTTTTTTTGGGTTTTAATGGATACTACAAAAAAATATAATAATATTTTAGTTAGGTATGTCAATATAAAATATAAGCTTATTGGACTAAAACCATCTGAAGTTTCACGTATCATACATTAAAAAAATGGGACATTTTTTGAATTAATTATTTTTTTTTAGCAGTGGGTCATTTTAATTTTTCTTATACAAAGACGTGATGTTATGGAAAGAAATAACATAGTCTAAACATACCCTAACAGTGGGGTGCCTGTCGTGTCGCATAACGTCGATTGTCCTAAAATTTTTTGCCCGAAAATGTTTGGCATAATGTTACATGGCATACTACTTGTTTAGCCTACTTCATTTTGCGCATACACGTTTAAAATACCTACACCATATTTATTCTAATATTCATTACTCGAACGTCAAATTACCTAAAGTATAATAATCCTAATGTTCATTGTAATAAATATAGTTTTTCCTACTACTCGAACTGTCAATTTTCACTGCGCCTATTTTTATTATGACCGAAATTTCATTCAAAAAAACATTTTAATAACAACATGCAAAACATTTGAACAACAGGGTGAATGGTTAAAAATTTTTTTCAAGTAATAAACCAGGGTAAAACCGACGTGGATTGGTTAGGTTTCGAGGCTAGGGCGGAGTAAATGGCGTAGTCTATAAATACGTAAGTATTTTTAATCAATTGTTTACACATCCTCATACTTACAAAACAAAAAAAAGGGGGCCGGGAAGGCGGGGGGGCACTAGGGGACTCGGGGGCGAAGCCCCCCGCATTAAAAAAGAAATAATATGTACCTCCCCTACCTTAACCTGGATAGGTTCGTTAGGTACCTTTTATCCTTTAGAGCGGAAATAGAAGCCCCGCGCAGCGGGGCTTCGTCGACCGGTTCCCAGTTCCAAATTGCTCACTAAAATTCTTGGTGAATTATTTAAGAATAATGGGGTGAATTATTTAAGAATAATTAAGTTTAAGGAATAAAAAAATGTTTTAAAAGTTAGTTAAAAGTTATTACTTTTAGTACATTAAATAGTAGGAACATCACCATTATGCACAATAATTTTTCGATACATGTACATTAGACACGAAAATCATTACGACAAACAATATTTAGGAACAACCAAGTTAGGATTCACAATTTCGGCATAACTAAAATATGCGCAACAATGTTTATGCCATTCATTTTTTTTTATGAGACAAATTTTTCGAATTAAAAACATTATGCCACCCGATATAGACCCCTAACAGTGACCAGGCCCCAATTTCACCACATTGACAAGTGCTACAATTGTAAATTTACTGTTTCTCCATTCGGGGGCGCCTATAGGCTACAGTTACCGCTTACCATCGGAGCGCCGTGCATTTGTTTACCACCAACATAAAATGTAGTTTAGGAACATAAATAAATCAGCAGGAAACAACTACTTTTTTGCGAAGCAAAATTACAACTATCACAAAAACACGACAATTGTAGCGAAATTCCGACATACCCCGAATATTGCGACAATTGTTACGAGTCTCGGAAAATAAAAAGTAGTTTACTAACGATATGACAACTTTATTAGTAATATTTTTATGTTGGTGGGAAAGAAGCACGTGGACCGTCCGATAATAAGCGGTAGCCGTAGTCTGCGGTGGCCTGTGACGTCAGTAACAGTGATATTTTACAATTGTCAGACTTGTAATTATGGTGAAATAGGCCACAGGTTGCAAAGTCTTTGTTTAGCACGCGTACGAAAGGCGAGCAACTGAAGAATTCTAGGTTTAAAAAAATAATCCTGAGCGTAGTCAGGATTTCGAGGCACTAGACGCAAAACAACTTTGCAGTCCCACGAAACATAAAGTGGAGGTTCTTTTTATCGAAAAACAATACGTAGCCTTAACGCTCATTCGTTTTTTACAGACAAGATAGGTATTTAGGTAATAAAGTCTGGCTAATGAAATATTGACAGACTAAAGCAATAACTTATACGGCCTGAGAGTGCAATAAGCTTTTTGACGTTTGAACTAGACAGTACGTTCGAAAACTCAATAGTTTCAAACAGATTCATACACATGAACCTTTCATAATATTATGTTCAATACGCTAAAATCCAAATTAAATACCACATTTTGTTGTAAAAGACTTTTAATTAAAAGTTCTAAAAATACGATAAATAAAAAAAATTGGAAAATGAAAGTGTTGACACTATGCAAATTTCAGAACGCATCCGAATATTTTTTTCTTTTAAAATTTAAACGAGTTCGGTCGTGTTTTGTTTTCTTTCACTTTCTTTCTTTCTGTAAAGTATGGTATACTCATATCATAACATACTACTTATTTGAATCCTCTATGGACATCATTCTCATAGAGATTCTGCTATTAAGAAAAACTCTGAAGTCAAATGAAAAACAATATATTGATATACGTTTTTTATTGTACTAGAAATAATATAATAAATTATATATTTACAATTGGCTTCCGGTTTATCCATTACGTTACGGTAAAATATTTATACAACAAAGTTTTCACTACGTCAGTGGTCACAAATTCTAAGAACTTTACACTTTCACTAGTTTATTTTTTGGAAGTTGAGGACTTGCAAATAAAAACCTTCTAATTTGTTATGTTCGAGTTTTATTTCGCATGTTTCCTCGCTTTAGTGTGGTGAAAAATGTTGTGTTTCACTCGGCAGCAAAGCTTGTTCAACTCTCGTTCCTTAAAACCCTCGCATCGCTCAAGATTCCATTTTATGAAATTCTGGAATTTTTCGCTTGCTCGGGTTTCAATATTTGCACGAGAATTAAACAATCACTTTGCTCCCTAGTAAAACAAATAATTATTTCACGACCTTAATGTCAAGGCAATTAAGTCGTGTTAATATATTTTTGGCACCTAAAACGTAGCGATATCTTTGACGTCGACTGTACTATACCTAATAGCATACTAAAACTTGGGAGTAGGCACCTGAACTTCCTAACTAATTAGCTATGCCACAATTTCCTATAAAGAAGGTAATGTTTTCATTCATAATAATCGTTGCAGCACTACAAAATATTACCCTCACTCCAATATGTACCTATAGGAATTTTATACTGTAACTGATTTTTTCGATGATGTAAACAGACAATTATAATATTATTTTCTACCACTCGCACTCAACGCATTAATTTGAGTATAAATCTTTATTTAATTTAGACTCTTCTTTTATTATTTTCTGTATATTATGTAATCAATGTAAATCTATGTAAGCTAATGTACTACCTAATGTTTTTTTTTTTGAGTACTGATTGTTATTTTTCTTCTTTCAAATTAACATGTAATTAAATTTTTATTATAGTGAATAAACGAGTATGAATACGCGTATGAAATGTTTTAGATAGTAGAAAAAAGCAAGTATCCTAGTTAAATGAAGATCAAGCTGTTCCATCAAATCAAATCAAATCTTGTATATCAAATCAAATCTTGATAGTTGGCAATAACAAAACACATCATTATTCTCGCCTTTAAGCATCACCATAATTGGAATATTTAATAAAAAAGATACCACTACTATTTAAATTAGTTCATGCTATGTAATGTCAAAATATATATTTAAACCATTTCAAAGTTATTTTAATGTAGACTTGTAGAGCCTTGAAAAAATATATGAATTTACAGAAATCCTTTTTACTCTTGCTTACAAGTACTTAGAATGTACATATAAACTATTTCCGTATTTTGCAACACTATTGACAAAATATCGGAAATAACGTCTTAAAAATTAAAATCGTAAAAGAAATAAAATAGTAAATTTATTTTACTCGTAAAGCTCATCAATGAATGCATAATTAATACTACACGTAATTATTACTAGTTACAAATTAGTGGCATTTAAAGAGTTGCATTAGCACATAACACACGATTTTCACCCTGAAATTCTACATATATTTGATAAGTAACATAAGAAACAAATTACAAATGTCCTTCAGTCTAGGATGCACCACAATATACCTGCAAGCAACTTTAATAAGAACGAATCCTCATGTGATCCATTATCCTTTTACCTACTCGTGAATAATCGCATCTATTACTATCATCAAAATGAAAATCGGTTAGTATTTTTTTATTATATTTTGTTTGTGTTTATAATACTGTTTTTTTAATCGTTTGATTTTAAATACCGGCAAAGAGCAGGCCGAGCCATACTCAGGGTAATATTTCTTATTGATTATATTTCCATCAAAATATTGTGCAGATCTAAAACGTGTAGTAAGTCTATATATATAAAAGAAGAAGCTCCCTTATAAAGATGCACGCACAGCCTAAACCCCTGGTCCTATAGACTTCAAATTTGGCACGTAGGTTCCTTTTATGGTGTAGACGAGCACTAAGAAAGGATTTTACAAAATTCACCTTCTAAGGGGTTGAAATGGGGGTCCAAAGTTTGTATGGCGAAATAAGATTAGTTGAACTATTTGATCCGAAACTTCGCAAGAGTATTCTTTAAAGTAATTGAGTAAAGGAATGTTTAAGGTTTTTTGAAAATTCAACCCCTGAAAAAGTTAAAAAGGGTGACGAAGTGAAAGAATCAAGACGGGTATCGTTTTTATACTTTATCGAGTCGTAGATCACGAAAACAATAACGATTTTAAAATTTAACGCGGCGGACATGAAATATTATGTACACGGTTATGGTGTTATGGGGTAAATTTCGAAAAATATCAATATAATTTTATTATTTATTTATATATCATGTTCATTTATGGTTCTAGAGATTCCAAATATAGTGCGTAGGTTTCTTTGAGGGTGTAGGGAAGCTCTAAAAATGGTTAGGTCAAAATCCACTTCCTAGGGGGTGCGATAGGGGTCCAGGGTTTGTATGGCGAAACTTGATCAATTAAAATACCTATTTCATCCCAAATTTCACAGGAGTATCCCTAAACATAAATGAGTAAAGACGTGTTTTAAGTTTTTGAGAAATCAATCCTTGAATGTTGTAAAAAGGGCAAACAGTAAAAATCAACATGGATATCGATTCCACGGTTTATCAAGTCATTGTTCACGAAAACAATAACGATTTTAAAATCTAACAAGGCGGACGTGTAACACCGCTTACCCTGTTATGGGATGGAATTTGATAATCTATCTAACTATATACATAAAAGAAGAAGCTCCCTGACAAAGATCCACGCACAGCCTAAACCCCTGGTCCCGGAGATAATAAAGTTCTTCATATGGAATTTTAAGTCAAAATTGCAAGAAAAGTTCGCCATCTTGAATTTAGGCATTAAGTTTAATACGACCGTGATAAAAATTTATAGAACGCAGCCGAACCACGGGTAAAAGCACCATCCGCCACACTTAAATCGGTTAAGGCAAAAGCGCGATAATCGCGGGAAAACATTAACACGCAGTGAATAGATGTTAGTACGCGGGCGAAGCCGCGGGTAACTGCTAGTAAGTCACTAAGGGCCCTCGCCTGGCAAGGTCTTATGCTGTTCAAAACCGCCTGGCATTGTACATACTTACTCTGAGACGTTTATTTGAAGACATGTAAAAATTTCGAGTATACAGGATGAAGTTTATTTTACCTCATCAACTGTGCATTTTCTAATTGACCTGTCATATACTTCTGCTTATTGTAATCGCCTGTCAATTTTTTTTTAAGATGTACAATAAATTAACTTTATCCTATAATTTTTTTTAACTTACAGAAACAAGTTTTGAAATCCAATTTACTTAACAGTTCAAAAAATAAAGGGCCTAATGACGTGCAGGGCTGACGCCTGCCAGGTCATGGCTATTGCTCTTAGAATTCCATATAAAGTTAGAATACAAATTTCTAAGTTTCTAACCTTACAGGAAGACCGTTACTCTCAGGGTTCACTGGCTCTCCAGCTATTAGAGATATACTATTGCACAACCCCGCACAAGCCCTTGACTCCGCATCTTGCCTTGAATGTTCACCTATAACGTAACTCGCTTCTAATTAACATACAGGGTGGAATAAAAATAGTGGTGATCCGTTCAAGGGCCATTCAGTATCGCATTCTGAAAGAAATTAACATACATTTTTTTTTCTTCCATTAGGCCACTTTCTAAAAAAATAATACTTTATTCGTGCATATTTTTCTCACTGTTTTTACCTGCTCAGAACACGTTACGAAATGTGCCCTTAAGCGGGTCTCCACTGTTTTTGTTACGGCCTGAAAAAGGCATATTTAATATACCAGGGGTAAGAAATATTAGATTTTATTTACAATATACAATATAAGATACGTACTTTTATGATCACGGTGATACAAAAAAAAATTAAATTGAAAAAAATTTGCAGACTTCATTCCCATTTACGTATATATTTTGCTAATATTATTCATTCTAATACTGACGATAAATTATACGACAATAACCTTTTAGGGTAGTTCTATGCGATTATTCTGTCGCACCATTCCCAAATTATTGACGAACTGCGTATAAATAGTGCTATTCTAGCATAATAGTCTCGTTTGCTTTTATAAAACGGAAAATAAAGTGGTGATGGTTATGAACTATAAAAACACGTAAAAAATCGCATAGAAACACCCTTTATCAATGATTTTTTGAGTTACACTTAATTATGACATTTTTTTTATTCACGTGTGTTCAGAGCAGCAATTTAGGTGTAACTAAGCAAGGTTATGATTATGACGTGTGGACCGATTATGTTGTATGGTAAACATTTATTATTGTAAATCTTTATTTCATGTTTGTCGAAGAAGCAAATAATGTAAACGCATGGTTTTGGATAATCTGTTGGTAAAAGTATAATGAACAGCACACAGATAAAGCAGTACTCAATGAAGTATATTGGAAATTTAACGCATTCTGAATAGAAGATTTGTTTACATTGTTAGCATCTTATATAGGTAACCTAAAAGTACCTAAAAGTAAAAATCACTTAAATGTACTTGTTATATTCTCAGCTAACCACCATTAATGGAGCCGTACAGCTGTTACTACCAGCATTAGTATTCTCCACCTTTACAGCAAAAACAAGATGGTTCCAAGTTAATCTAAGTTGCCGAAAGAGGTTCGTGAGCCCGTTGATGTCTAATCCTTGCAACTGCCACTGCGCAAGCGCAAATCACTACCTATCGGTATAGTATTTATTACTTCAACCAGAAAACGAGCATGACAAAATTAACTGACTTGTATTTAAATGGTGAAAATTACATTTCCTGGTTTTAAACCTTCATTTTAATTTCACTCAAAGTGCACGATAAGTAGGACATTGGAATTGGAGAGTATTATGATATTCAAATTCAAATTCAAATGTTTATGACCTACCTAACTTAAGAAATTAATAACAACTCCTATTTAGTGTAAAAACCAACATTACTTGCAATACTATAGTTACTAGCTTAAATTGAGGAATTTCTACGTATGAGGTTAGAAAATTAAACATATTATTAATAAAATATATCTTTTCCATTTTTCATTGCAGTACTTACAAGAAATATTATCTCGATTTAATGAAATTACAAAATTGTATAAATTAATCAATTTTAATATTGGGATATAAAAAGTACCACAGCGGCGCGGCAGTCATAGTGTCCGAATTGCGTGTTGTAAAAACGACGGAAAAAGACACAATTATTAATTATGTCTTAAAATATTATCGTGCATACTAATTAGTATTCATATGTTAAATTATAAGATTAATATGGAGTATATTAGTTTATTATAGTAGGGTTGTGGCATAATATGTACCTATATGTAGCGGTAATTCTGCGGTATCTTGGTCAACCTCGCGCATTCAAACAATATGAAAGTCCAAGCTCTCGGTAATTTATTTATAGTTACAATTAATTAGTAACAAATATCAATAAATAATGTAAACCCATCCTCGACTTACATTAGTTATAGCCGGACCTCGCCAAGTCTCACCCATTCATCTAGGATCCAGGATGGCTTACTTACTGGTCTGTGCTGGAATTAACAATCCCAAGTACATTTGTTGCCTATTAGGTATAGGTACCTACAGTACAAGCTTTGTTTCGATTGCCACTGAATTGTTATCTGACTGTAGAGGTACAAACTACTGGGATGGAATGGCCGACGAATTTTGTTCCTTCCTAGGGATTCCTTCCTTCTATGATAATTTAATTTTTTGTAATTTATTTTCCAGAGCAGTGTCGTTAGGAAAGCAGTGTTGCGGCCATAGGTCACGAAAAATTAACATTTTGAATATTAATGTATTTGTAAGTTTTTACAATCCCATTTACGTAATATTAACCCGCGGTCGCGTTGCGAAAAAGGAAACTGCATAAATGACGTCACCGAAGCAGACATTATTAGTTAATATTAATACTTGTGTAGAAACATGCATTTAGCAACAGACGTTACGGTCTTCAGTCTATTAAGTAATAGCGAATGATATATTTTATTTACTTTTAACACACATAATCAAATCATAATAATTTTAATTAATTATATTAAGTAAATCTTAAATTATGCTTAATTGCCGCAATATGAGGAAACGTATCAAGGATAAGAAAAATTAACACTAATAACTAGCTAATTCATCTTTTCTTTGGATATGAAACATTAACTTCATTGTTTCATTGCCCAAAGGTTGTCTGGAAGAGGTCGCTCTTTAGCAATAAGACCGCCTGTTGTGTTACCTCTACCTTTAAGATTCGTTTTTTTATGTTATCTTCTTTTTTATGTTACGAGGTGTGCAATAAAGAGTATTGTATTGTAACTTTACTGACCAAATTAAAAAAATGGGTCCCTCTAATATGAATATAACAACGTTTAATTTAATCTATCGGATTATTTATTTTAATGGAATCAACTATACATATACACTACTGTTGATAATCAATTTAATGAGTAAAACAAAACAATAGATGTGCATGTACGTATGTGAGATGCTCGTTAACATAACGCGTAAGAGCCTCTACACACGATGGGAGTTGGCGGCATTAGCACCGCGTACATTAACATTAAAAAATATCAATTTAAGCAAATTGAGGTATCTCTTATAATAACATGTTTGAAACCAATGCGTTGGGCGCATATTATGCAAGTTGAAGCTTTGCATAATGCTTAAACGATTCTAAGCTTTACGGGTAATCTGTTAAGTAATTGAAATCCAATATAATTTACCATAAACTAATTCGAGACTTAGTAGCGGACATTCGCATTATAATTGATGTATTTGCACGAGGAAATATCGTACTAATCAGCGTTCAGCGTTGGTAGTTTAACCAATAAACAATATATAATTTTTTCAGGTACCTAACCGATTTGGACGTTACTAAAGTTTGATACAAAAACTACAACTTTAACCTCGTAAGGCCCATTCTATTTTTAGGACAAGTGAAATAATATCCCAGTGTCCTAAAAAAAGGACATTTTATTTTTTATTTTGGGACCTACAAAATAAAAATATTTTTTCTTTGAAAAATATGACGTCATGGGCCGTTATGAGTAAATTTTGTTGTCCTAAAAATAGGACGTTGGGCTTTACGAGGTTAGGCGGTGAGTAATTTCAGTGATATTTCCAGTAAACTAGTTATGCATCCTAATCTATCTAGGTTTTTTGTTTACATCGGTTGATGGAAGCCACCTAATGGGGCGCTATGGTCGTGATACAACTTTGGACTTTTTTACTTGATTGGGTCTCAGTATGAGGAGATAAACAAAAACCTTTTAAAACAAATAACTTTTATAATTTTCACAAGAAAGTAAAACCTACGTTTATTTTTATAAATAACCACTGCAAAAAAATATGTTGATTAACGCACGGCAAACGCTAGTCTACTGCAGCGATAACTCTCGTCGTGTGGAAATACTCTTAACTAACTCATGACAATAGGTGTCTTGTACGTAGATTTTGTGATAATCCAATTGAGGTCACACAAACTTCCTAGTATTCTAGACTTCAGTTATTCATGGTTCGACTCAATCAAATGTATGTGGAACAACACAAATTATTTTTATTACTTTAATATTTTTTGAGTTACTTTATTGGTTTTAGCATGTTTGTAATTTAAATACAACTTTCATTTTGTTTCGTTTATTGTACTATGTATAGTCAAGTGCAAAAATAAGTATCGAAAGAATCCGCTCATAAATATATTACGACGTTCTTATTACACAGAATTAGAGTAACTGGGACATATTTTTGAACATTTTTGTGTACCTACATTTTATTTTGTCATTGACTGTACAATTTATGAATAAATTCATTCATAAACTGTCCATGCAATTTTGAACCCCACTGTACATTAATTTAAACATTAGATGTCATATACCAAAGAAAAAATATCGAAGTATACCAACGTCGGAGGTGGGATAAAAACCCACGTCCTTAGCTTTTGCAGTTGATGCCGAAACCACTCGACCACTCCAGCTTAGCGGACACCGGTCGAATTATTCTGGTATAGCGTGAGAGATATATTATGATGCTGCCATCTACATATTTTGTGGAATAACTCTAATTATTTTCATAAAATATTTTTAGAGTTGTATTTTTAAGTATTAACACTACATGTATGTTTATTGTTGAATTGTGAACGTTTTGATAAAAACGACTTTTTCCCTTTCGAAGAATAATGGGAGAAATATAAACTTGATTAAAAAAATGTTAGTAATTTTATTTATTTTATTGTACGCAGCAATTTATGTTTACCCAGAATTTTCTTATCCAATAAATAGTTACTGTATAGTGCACGGGTACTTGTAAACATTTACGTTTGCATGAGGTAAAACTTAATGAAAACTAAAACGGAACTCCATAAATGTTAAAAGAAAAATGACTAAATGTTTGAATAGTAACACATCTAGGATAATTATTGTAATTAGAAAACTAAGCCTTTGCCAATTTAATTTAACTATGTGATTTGTTTATTTTGAAATTTGGGTAGAAGTCGCGTCAATTTTAATCAACTTTACGCACAAAAGATGTCTAGAGTCTAGTCAGACAAGTGCTAAGTTTTCAAACTGTGACGCACAAACTACACTGAATCTGTCGCAAGTCTGATGTAAGTCGCAAACTGCCATAAAACCTGTCTAACATTAACATACTTTTGATTCGGTTATTTCATCGAAAAAAAATACATAATATATCAGCGTGTCAAAAAGTAGGTCATTAACCCAATATTTCGATTTAATTATTTACATACCTACTACGTCTTCCAAATCAGTTAATCAATCAGTTTGATTTGTTGTGAAATTTTTACATTTTACATTTATCTCAGTTTTTTAATTGAATTTATGTCTAAGGAGTTTTTAACGAGTAACGTGCTACTTATCACTGGAAATAGGTTTGCTTTACATCCCACTACGGTATTTCGCTCCGGCCGACCAAACATCCGCACGCTAACAGAACTAATATTATCATTATCACATCACTAATGTACCGCCTGTGTAATAGTTAAGACTATTGCAATTATACTGTCAATCACTGTGATGCGGTGAAACGCCACGATAGCTATTGCTAAGGTGATAAGGTAATACTTATTTTTTATGCAAATTGTATTCAATTTGCATAAAAAATAAGTATTACCTTTATGCGTCTGAGTCTGGCTACATAATATTGCCTACTTAAGGCGCTATTTACGTACTCATCATGCCTATTAATTTCCAATTTTATTATGTGACGATATAGTTTGTAAAATGTAGAAACTGATTTTAATAACTTCATTTATATCTCAAATATTGTAACAAGAAGTGGATTGCAATTAAACTTAGGAAACCAATTCGATATAAAATATATAAACGATGTATGTAAACAACTGTAAAACCAAATACGAAAATGAGTAGAAAAACGTTTTTGACATCTTAAGTGGCTAGGTACAGTCAACTAAAACTGATCTAACACTTTTCCTAGAGAATATACTTCTTTATACAAGTACGTTTTCACAATTGGCATGGCATGTAATTCAAATATGGAATCTTCTAATTATTAGTTTAAACGGAACTGTAGCCAATACAATAATAATTATATGTTACAAAGCATAATAGTCAATACTCGAAATAGACTAACAATGTAAAAGTTACACAAATCCTTTAACCATTACGAAAAACGTCAAGGAAGCGCGTCGCAACATTGAAGTATTGACACGTAGCCAAAGTTAATATTATTTGTGTCGGCGGACATTTCGGAAATCATCCGGCGAGTTAGTGTAAGTAACTAATGTAGTCTAACAACAAATACTTCACTTCTAGATGGACTTATTGCAGTAAAAACCTCGCCCATCACTGCTATGCTCGTAGCGTTACGACAATCAAAAAGTATAGGTTTCATAATGTACCTATATTTAGCGAGAGTGTTTGCTTACAGATGAGGCGATGTAGCATTATATTTTAACTAACGCTCAATTATTAGTCAAGTCCGTAAGGCTGTTTCTAAGTAAAAACCGAGACCTTATCGTTACCATGGTTGATGAAAACTGTATCGACTGCGTAAGTTACTTTCTAACCCTATCAATGCACCAATACCTGAAAACCTACATACGAGCACGATAATCAGAAAGTATATTACACAAACGGTCGGTGCATCCCATTATTCCCACTAGTACGGTAGGCTCCAAAAATATATTTACGATTTTTTCTAGTTTCTTAAAAATTACTTTTATCTCGCATACTGTATGTTTTACCGGAAAACGTATATCTGCATTAACAATTATAATTAATGGGTGACCCCATTAAAATCACATTCGCGTAGCAGGGTACATCACAGGATCAAGTAGCTGCCTTGACTGAACCACAAGTTTTCCTTGATATGAATTTTAGTTAGACGACACTAACATGTACCTAGGTACCAATGTATTTTTTGCGTTTTTTACGTTACTTACGAGTAATCCTATATCACGAAGGACAAAAGAACTTTGTATTCGTCAGTTTTCTCAATTGTTTGTCATAATCACATAAAATTTGCATAAAATGTAAGGTTTGAGTCTTATGCAAATTTTATGGTCGTAGGAAATTTATATAAAAAAGTATATGCAACCGTCGTAAAAGGCAAACTGGTATGGGTCAAGCAGATTTGGCTAATCTTCGCACATCTAATGGCGTTTGCTTCATCACTGTGTTCGATTTTTGATGTTGAGATATCAACTAAATACATACTCCATAACTTTATATTAAATCATTCACTGTTGGAGTTATAAATAACTTTACTTATTATTTTGTACCTACCACCGACATATTCCATCTCTATTTATGATGTGTATCCGGGATCTTAATTAACACTTTAGGAAAAAAAATACATTACGTTAACAAGGATGTACAAAGACTCATATATTCTAACTTAAAAGAGACAAGTTTTAGGACCTGTTTCACACTCCTTGAATAAAATATATCTGTCAGATAAATGTTAGTTATCCTTTTCTTTTGTATGTCTGGATAAAATTATAGTGATAATTTTATCTGATAATTATCCGCGGATTGTGAAACAGGCCGTTAGTTTTTATCACCTAAATATGTTAAATCTTTGGAATCTTTCTGGCATGAAAATGATAATTAGTGGCACAGGTATTTATTTTTAAGTTGTCATTAAGTTGAGGATAAATAGGTTTCTGGCTGCAAATATTTTTGTTTATTACCTGTGATTAGTATTGTCATTGCTTAATTATAGGATTGCATGTAAGATTTATATTTTTTTATACAAAACTACGTTCTTTGCACATTGTCAGCTCTGTAAGTAGTTGTGTAATTAAAAATATATATTTATTTTAATTGTACTTTTTATAATGATACCACATTTACCGGACCTTTTCACACCCCTTTTTTAAATATTAAAGTTTAAGTAAGCAAATTTTTCATACCATCTTTGAACGAGTCATTGTACTGGACATTCGTTTATTGAATATTGATGATGGGCAGCAGCGTCATCATAGTGGACCCACTGCTGCGATAGGCAACTCGCTTGTGCCCAGCGTGGTGATTATGGTCATCACCTCCTTATGCGTCCATATGCATAGATAAATGCATACATGCGTCCGTCAGTGAACTGAAATAGGCTGATTGTAGAACCGGAATATAACGTGGCAAATTATAGTGATAATAATATTATCCTTAATTAAGTTTAAGTATTTACATAGTGATGTGTATTATGTTTTTATATAAGTAAGTACATATGTATACATATACGATTTGGCTTTTGAATATATTCATTATCATCTCTTAATTAATTATTACAGTTCACTCATAATTGAGATAGGTAATAAAATACAAGAGACGGACATAGCTACGAAGCAATTTTCCTCATTTCACACAAATACGAGTTCAGTTTACCCGGACAGAGCCTAATGGCGCAACCGATACGGATCCGGGAATCACAGACTTACATAACTTTTATAACAAATATCGCAATTTTACTCTTAAGCCTGATTGCGTATTATTAACGTGTAAGAACAACTCACGAAGGATTGTCCGGAGTGGAAGTTTACCAGAGTGTGCACATTGCTAGCCGCAGGCGAGAGGGCGAGAACAATATTCTGGTTCGAATATATGATACGAGTTTAATTTTATCTCTGTGACCTGCATGAACACTCATATGTGGAAGAGAGATATTCAGATTGAAATCAAATTGGTATCAAATTCTGAAAAACTGACTATACTCCCAGACCCGCCGGGCACGACTGGCACAGGTCTGATTACGCAAGCGCATATAATGCTGTTTTAATCTGAATCTAGTTTTCAGAGCCGGAGAAAACTAAGCCAAGGCACGGAGTGAGGCCGGCAATTATTAATCATTCAAAATCGATAGTTTTTTTGTAGCATCTAACAAGGCTGATCTAAATGCATGGTCAACCAACATTAATTAAGAGGTTTAAAATGAATATTCATGGATTCGTTACCTGGGATTAAGTAATATCACTATCGGTAACAATTACAATATGACACTGAAACGTTCGTTAGGGTTTAACTTTTGACCCTCGCACTCTGACACGTCGTTGGGAAGTGACAGCTGTCACAGCGACCTTACTGTCACCGGTACCCTTTAACTGTTGACAGATGACCCGCCCGAATCCGCCCCATTGTCTATACTGCACATTAGCATGCGCCTACGCAACGCCGGCGCGACTCTCGTGAGATTGATTATGGCGGTGTCGCTAATGAGTTGGATTATTCCAATGAAATATATGAATTTATCACATCTAAGCCCAAGGACCCCTTACAACATTAATGATATGCACATTTCCCAATTTTATAGCCACACTGGCCTGTAGTAACCTGACCCATCGCCCCTAGGTACTACGAAATGGTGTGTCAACTGTCGAAAGGAACAAGGTAATGAAACCATATGCAAAATTGTATGTCCATAGCCACCAATGACGCCAATCTGACGCCAATAATTTAATGTTACATTACTGTTTCTCACTAGCAGGATTCAAATAATTAACAAAATATTTTAAAACTGTTGAAGATCAAAAGTATATTTTTATACCCAATATTATAAATCTGAAAGGATCTACACAAAACATAGCATTTTTTTTTTCAAGACGTGAAATGCATATTTGCGTGCTTGCAAGTCCGCTACAGCCATGCGACGTGAGTGAGGCGTGCCTGAGTGCGTAGCCAAGTTGTCAGCCGCTAACGCTCAGTAGCGTATCGTAGTTTTACCTTTTTTTTTAGGGCAACAAAGACAGTTAGTTGCGTCTCGTTCACGATTCACGATTGACCGTTACGCATCCTGGAAATTGTCATGTGCTCCGCGATTCGAATAAAACCAAATGTTTTAATATTGAAATCATCATAGTATTGCGTGTGGACGCATTAAGGTGCGTTAAAATCAAAAGAGCATTTGCTGTTCTAGCGCCCGTTCTACGAAATCAACCAATCACGCTTTGTCTACCGATCGAATTTCGTAGTGGGAGGTTAGAACCGTGAATGCTCTTTTAGTTTAACCGCACCTTTAGGCGTTCGATTTTATTGAAATACTTACATAAATAATTTAGAACGTGATTTATAAGTAAACGAAACGTAATAAGAAATTACAAGTGCAAAAATGTGTATTTCATTTTGAGTTCCCTTGTATGTTTTTAATTCTTCGTTATGTTTCTCAGATGCACATAGAAAAGAAGGGTGGACTAACAAAAATTGTGGCACATTTTGTTCCTCGGATAAAATCGATATAGGAAGAAGGTAGTTAATAGGTACTAAGTAGTTAATAGATACTAAGGGACCATAATAAATAAGATTTACAAGAATCCAAATTCAATAGTAAAATTAATGTTTCAAGGCCTAAATGCATACAAACTAAGCTCAATCATAATTAACAATAGCTATATCCCGTACGTCAAGTAAACACTTCTAATTAATCCAATTATTTGAGTTATACTTTTTAAAGGCCTCAATTAAAAAACAAACGAAAATCATTTAATGCCGTCTTGCCGTCATGTGTTCAACAGTTAACAATTTCATATGTACGTATAATATGTATGATATTTTAGTCATTCTGAAATATAATTCTCAAAACTATAATATGTACATAGATTAAATCTAACTAATCTACTTAACCTAACCTATATCTAAGATTGGCCCTTGTGGCATTGTACAGTGGATGCTGGCGGCATTTCCTCGCTGTATATATAATTTACTTATGTAATATAACATCGCCGTTTACGTAGATTATACGATTAATCAAAAATTAGGCGTTGATATCCTTAACTGTATTACTACAGTTAACTGTCTGAAATAAAAGACGCATTCTAATTATGTGTATAACCCATTAAGCCTTTGGTATATTTTACTACACGTACCGTACGTATAACATTAGTCAGAAGAAAACAAATAAAATAAAACAAATCTAAAAACTTGCATTATTCCGTAAGTATAATCATGCACTTTTCACACAATCTTGGATCTCTTACCAACTTAAAACCGTAAACCTCGAGTTCACATATATTTTTAGTTAAAATTATTGATATTACTATTAAAAATATATCCGAACGTGTTTCACGATATGTGTCAAAGACGTCAAATCCTAAGGAAAGTCAGCTATATTTGTTTACATTGTTTTTGGATTCTTCTGACGAATACAGTCAAGCTTAAACTGAAGCACAAAACAATTTGTTATTAGTTTAAGTAATTATCTTCTCAGGATATCGATATTTCACTAATAGGTAGTTTTCATATTGTTGTGGATCCTGCCACAACGACGTACAGAAAATGACCTGCACTGTTTTTTATACATGTTTAGAAAGCTCGACGCACCGGCTATTTCATAACATAAATAAATCTTAAAATATTTGACTTCCTGAAACCTTCAACTTAGGACATGATTTCACACCAGTCAAACAATTTAAGAAAACCTTAATCACTACTGACATCACATGACAACCAACATGTCACAGAACGTCAGTGACCGCCGCGCCGCCAAAAGGTAGATTGTGCATAATGCTCCAGATGCGCCGGCCGCGGCACACATTCGCGCGTCCGAGTTCCACTTACACAGTTACCGTGCGCCTGTGTGCGTGCTCACGTAACCGCTGACGTAATCATGCGGCTGTGTGCGTGCGTGATCTTCAGCGGTCACTGACCTGCGACAACTTTACACCCTGGAACTGGATGGGGACATCGTAAGTAATATGTAGGTTATGGTTTCGATAATGTGTCGTTTTGTGACGACGAAAGAGTAGGATCTTCTTTTTTTTTACGGACCGATGGCAAAACCTTTCGTACGAAATAAAAATAGGTACTTATTACTCACTCTTCCTTTTTCCTAATCAGAATGTGACCCATAAACCAATCGGAATATGTTTTTATTTTTTAATGATGTGTGCTTAAATAAAATATGTCGTAATGCTTTACCTATTTGCAAATCAATTAACCATACAAATCGAGACCTTTAAAAGCAAATTCATTACATTTTTTTTATACATATACCAATACATATTAGAGAGGCCTATGTCCAGTAGTGGGCGATAAACGGTTGAAATTATGTTGATGAAGATGATGATGATATTACATTTATTGCAAGCTGTTTTAGATTAGGTACTTGTATACAGTACCTTGGCGAGAAGTAGCGATGGGCGGTGGACGAAACAGGTTACTGAATGGTGGCCAGGGTGGTCAAGCAGATCTGCTGGGAGACCACCGACAAGATGGTCCGACGACATCTGCCAAATTGCAATTAAGCAATGGATGCGACTAGCACAGGACAGAGGAAAGTGGCTTTATAAAGAAGAGGCCTATACCCAGCAGTGGGTGGACCCGGCCTGAATAGATAGATAGATACAATACAAATAATGCCTTCACAGTTAACTGATCATTACAATGCGTACCTATAAAATGCAGCGCACGAACGTTCAGTAGGTAACTGGTTGAAGTAAGTAGATAAGTAGACCTACATAAAGTCTTCCTGCCTGTGAACTTCTAAAATGAAAGAAGAATTCGAGATTAAGGACCTATTCCATTGCTGTACGTACATGTAATTTGGAGACATTCAATTTATGCTTGACCAAAAAGATTCGTTGGAGTATTTAAGTTTAAATATGTACTAACCAGAATAGAAATTAGTAGAATATAGAAATGGGTATTACTAATAAACATAACCAACGTTCTTATCACAACGATGCACTGGAAAGCTGGATGAGGGTTATAAGTGTTAGATATAGTGATCTTCAAAAAAAAACATTTTTATTTGTAACAAATATTTTTTAATGAATATGTTCATTGTGTGTCTTTTTTAAAGTAGAACGCCGGAGGTGGGTTTTCAACCCGCGTCCTCAACTTTCGCGGCTGATGCCTAAACTCCACTCCAGCTTAGCGAACACCTGTCGAATCTCTAGGATATGTGCAATCTGTTATAAGACTTACAAGGCTAGGTACCCTTGACCATACTCTAAAGGGCAAGCAATACGTGCTAGTCGCCTCCTGTCCGAATCGCTTGCGGTATTCTGGAATAGCATGAGACATGGTGCTGTCAGGTTCAAATCCCACCTCCGGCGTTGGTATTTTTTGTTTGGAATAATAAAGAAAATATTATTAGGTTTGGTCATCGGTACGAGTACGTATATCAGCAATCGACTTCGTAGAATTTGGTATCTCTGCATTCATTCTTGGGATAGATTGCTAATCGAACCTCAATCACAAATCCAAAGGAAGACGATTTCAATAATAGCTAAGTACAATAAAACCGCCTGTTGAAAAGTGTAGTATGTAATAATCTATAGTACATTGTTGCAGAGGCTGGAAAGTAAGCAATAGATGAACGAGTTATTTCGTAGCCGACCCTTGGGGAGGCCTTCGATAGTACGAGTTCATCTAATTATTGCACTTTTCGCCGAGGCTAAACATTGTGCTTTTCACGACTACTGAGAGGAAATAAAACACATCTTGAATCAGAAAAAATACATTTTAATTTGTTGTGGCTAAACGCCATGATCCTGTGCCACAAAAATAAAAAAAGTTACAAGAAGTCCGAAAAATTTTTTCTGAATTAATTTTCAAAACGTCATATCTACCTATGAAATCCGTGTTTAGATACAACCTTTTACTTTACGTTCAACATTGTTGTACTGTTCGTGACGTTCATAGATGTACACCTGTCAAAATTTGACAGCTATACAACTATAAGCAACTTTCAGTCAAACAATCACCACATTTACGAACAATGTCGTGAAAATATTTTTTTTATTTTCCATGTACCTAATTTAGCTGGCTTTACTTTGTATTAGACCACGACGTTCGAGATATTTATGAAATATGTTCCTATTAGGCCTCGGTCGTTTTGACCAGCCGCCGCCCGCCGCGTGCGGCTGACGACAGACGCCGGCCGCCGCGGCCAGCGTGTGAACTGGGTATTATGGTCGTTTTGAGATCGTAGCCGCGGCGGCCAGTCGCGGCGGCCAATCGCGGCAGTTTCCGAGGGTTTTGTTTGTGAACGGACGTGTGTGATGGAAAAAACTATAGCATATCGACTGCTTAAGGAAGAAGAGGAGGAGGACTATCTAATAGTATTAAGAAAGCAGAAGAAAAAGAAGAACAACATATTTAAATGTAGGAAAACGGAGGGTGCCTACAATATTTTGATCACTAGGCATTTAAATGATAATGAACTAAAATTTGTGGAATTATTGTTTTTGAAGTTTTTATCCTGCGAATCGTACAATATACTGTGCACTTTAACTAATTCAATCAAAAACTCGTCACTTTCCTTTGTAAATTTATCCATATTGTCCGAGCGTCTACACGCCGCAATGCTCCAAAATGACTAGAGACGCGGCGGCCAGCGGGCGGCAGTAGCGGGCGGCGCGGGGACGCCGCACGCGGCGGGCGAAAACGACCACTCCCGAACATTCCCGAATACACCATTCACACGCTGCGGCCGACTGGACGTCGTCGGCTGCGGCCGGCGGGTGAAAACGACCAAGGCCTTACAAATTCATTTAAAACAACTATGAGAATGACTGCATTAATAAAAAGGGCACCCCGGAGGTGCATAGGACCTCCACAAGATCCTTCCACGCTTACAAGATCCTTCCACGCCAATAAAAAGGGTAGGTCAATGAAATAACGAAGGAACTAAAAAACTCTATACAGTTATTATATCGTCTGCCGATGTAAAAATTTAGACCGGGGAAAGGGAAAGGTACGTTTCACTTACTCAATCTGACCTTACATATTTCTTAAATAAGCTATTAAGTGCGTAGAATACCTTCTTAATTTATACCGAGTGGTTATCATCCAAACTTCAACGAGAGCAAAATGTGGGTTATGTGTAGGGTTAGGATTTTGGTGGCATTTATTGAACATAGAACAGTGGAGTCGATGTTACAAACATTTTTAACTTGAATAAATGATTAACTTATAAAATAATAACGAATTAGTGTTCATTTCAAGCTGGATTTATCAAGGAATTTAAATAAATAGCATAAATTTTATTTTTGAGAAACTAGAAAAATATTAATTTTCATTTAAAAATGTTGGTATATGAGAAATCTTATTTATTTAATTTTTAACGTTCTAGTTCTCACGAAGTCCGTAAATATTTATATCACAATCATTAAAGCTATATTACAAAGAATGATTGAACTTCAATTCATAGGTAGTCAAATATTAAAGATGAAATTATTTAATACTTAAAATTGGCGAAACCCTGTTTAAAAGAATATATTTATTTATTATTTCTGTTTTATTATTTTCTAATATATTTATTAATTATTCAATCAATCATAAAAAAATTAAACAACGACTCCACTGTTCTCTACCACCTACCTAATGCCACCAAAATTCCTAACCCTAGTTATGTGACTTATGTGTAATTAATGCATCATAAAGGGAGGCTATAATTTTACATTTACCTTAAGCTACACTAAAAGCAGCTTGTATCTATTATCATTCTTAGATCATGTTGCTTATTTTTATGAAAACATTTTTTTCGTACCTAATCAGTAATTCACGTAAATACAGAAATAACACATATTTATATTTAAGCCAGGCTAAAATATCAATAGGCAATACAAAAAGTATGTCTCACATGTGTCGGAAGCCGGTCAATAAATATGGCTAAACCATGTTTATGTATTGATCTAGTGTATTTGAGAATATTGGCGAGAGGGCGCGGCGCCGGAAGTGCCTCTTACCGCCAAAACCTCCGGAAATGGCGCAACACTCATACCGAGCCCCTCTCACCCCGACCTGAAATCTAAACCAGCGATTAGCACATTTTTATTCATCATCATCATCATATCAGCCGAAAAACGTCCACTGCTGAACATAGGCCTCCCCTAAAGATTGCCACAATGACCGATCCTGCGCCACCCGCATCCAGCGGACTCCTACGACCTTCACCAGGTCATCGGTCCACCTTGTGGGGGGCCAACCCACGCTATTATTTTTATTATTAATTATTTATTACCTAGTAAGTACCTACTAGATATGTCGCGATGCGCTATCACAATACCATCTCTTACACGGTAAAAACAGGTCACTTCAACTAAAACAAATTTCTTCAATGCTAAGCAAATATTTTTAATCTAAGAATATGATCCTCTCCCTATAGCCGTAAAAAAATATTTTCTTAAAAACAGATTAATTGACTCTCAGTATTTGCTTTTTATACCAAGATAGTTTGACAACTTGAATACAAATAAACAAAAATCAAAATAAGAATACTTTATCTAATTGCTTTTAAAATTAGTTTACTTTACTTCAAGAATCACAATTACTT